>JACEGR010007697.1:0-45781 GCA_014170235.1 Listronotus bonariensis
GTATAAAATTTCATTTTTGGCTACCAGTTTATATGTTTTATACAGTGACCACCAGAAATGTTAAAGCATATGAAAAACTTTTTTATTTTCACAAAACACCGATCAAAATTTAAATAAACCATTATAAATTTAAACAAACGTATACGAGATAGGTGCAAATTAACGAATATGATACAAGAGAAAACTACCTTTATTTTTGAACATAGAAAAAAATATTTAAAAACTTGTTTAGAATTAAAAGTTATGATGTATTTTAAAAGCAGACCTTTTTTTAAATTGGATAAAACTTACTTTTTGAACTTCCCCGTATAGAGATCAGATCAAAATTAATTAACTGCCGTAAATTAGCCTTATTGTCCTGAAATTTCGCAAAAATGTCAAAGCTGTGTTATTCTTCAAGCATTTAAGTACATTTTAACACTTTAAAAACAAACGTAAATGTTTGCTTTTTGTGGTTCAGTAAGGCTACAATTTAAGAGTTCCTTTAGATTCATGTTCCACATTATTTTCGTCTTATAGGGAACGCCTTTACACTTTACATTTTTAAATCTATTTTATGTTTAAATTAATCTTAAAATAGATTTTCGCACTTTTGTGAAAGTTTTTCTTATTGTCATAATCCTAATTACTTTTTTATTTTTAAATGTTGTAATAAAAAGACATAAAAATAAATTTGAAAATCTAAAGTGCAAAGTTGTTTTCTATAAGACGAAAACGAGGTAAAACATTAATCCAAAGAACTTTTAAATTTTAGCTTTATTGAACCACAAAAAAGCAAAAATTTATGTTTATGTTTTGAAGTGATCTAGATGTACTTAAATGCTTAAAGAATAACAAAGCTTTGACATTTTTTCGAAATTTATGGGCACATAGGATAACTTTACGGCAATTAATTTAATTCAATCTAATCTCTACACGGGATAAAAAAAGTAAGTTTTTTTTTTCAATAGGAGGCTCTGCTTTTAAAATATGACATAATTTATAATTCTAAACTATATAGTTCTTCCAAATAATATATTTCCCAAGATCAAAAATAAAGGTGGTTTTCTCTTGTGTCATATTTATTAATTTGCACCTACCTCATATATGCTATGGTTTATTTAAATTTTAATCCGTGTTTTGTTAGTTTAGGTGTAGGCAGAGATTTTTATCAGAAAGAATTTTTTGTGAGAATTCAAATATAAAAAGTTTTCCATATGGTTTAACATTTCTGGCAGTCACTGTATTATTTTCTGGTATTAAGCACTGAGATACCGAAACATTCGGGAGTTTAGATTTATTTTTGACCAAATTAGTATCGGGTAGATTTTGAAGGCATAGTTAGTTCTAGGTTAGAGACGAAAGTTTGTCTGTAAACTTATAAGATGACTTTAATAACATATGTATTTATTTTTTTAGATTTAAATATGAATGGTTCACGAGGTGTCCATCGATCAACAAGTGAGCTGGACATGAATAGATACTATGATACTGCTCTTCAAAACAACACTGAAAAAGGAGAAGATAAGAAAAAGCGTGGTAGATCTCCATTTAGGTAAGATTTCGTATATTTCGCCAACAGATTGCCCGTTTTTTTTAAATTAAAATCCTTAAATTGTAGTTAAATCTATGTTGAGTCTCTTTGAGAAAATGGACAGATTCTTAAGTATGTCTTACATAAGTTTTTTTTACTTACATTAAGCAATGGTAGTTTTGTAAGGTAAAAACCTATAATATTCTAGTAGTAATAAATTGTATTAATAGATGATAGTTAAGTAGAGTTGGTTAGATTAGAGTTGCCACTAAGAACGTTTCACCCACAACCTCCTCCCAGCAATATTTTTGGTAAAAAATATATCTTTGGAGAATAATGTTAAAATGTATTAAATTTGTCAAATAAGTTTTAATTTAGCTTAATAATTTTTTTCTTCTTTTTATAATTTGAATTATTTCTGTCTGAAGAATTATCAGAAATGCCAATAGGGCAACACCTGAGTAGTACTCGCATGCATTCCTATACAGTCCCATCTGGTCAAGCGTCGATATCCCACTTTGTGGGCTCTGTCACCTCTAAAGTATCAAGACTATGGCACCTAATGTCTGCAAAGGTCTTAAAGTTTCATATTAATAAACTACCTCTAAGTATCCTTTACTATCGCTTCGGCTATAATTTTTTAAACAATCCATTTGCGATTATTTTGTTTACATAATAGGTATATTTGATACAAAAAAAATTAGTTTTCATTCAGTAAGCAGCTGGGTATAGATCGCTTCTTATTCGGATCTTGTAGTCTTACCTGGAGGGTTAACTTACAGTAGAAGTAATAGAAAAAAAAATTATACATCTATATGAATTATATTGCAACTCTCGGGTCGTCCATTAATCACGTGATGTTTTTTTAAACAAATCTTTAACCCATCCTACCGCCTAGTGATACATGGTGAGGTTTTAAAATATCCATCTCCATCCCCTATCACGTGTATTTTTTTTGGTACAAAATATAGTCATAATCATATATTATTAATAATCTTTTTTTTACAATAATTTATATGTTCTTTGTTTTATTTATTAAAAATGTATAGCTACGAAGTAACGAAAGAAATTATAAATTCATTTTTAAATGCTTGTCAATTCTTGAAACAGCATTTTTCTGTCTAAATTTTTTATCAACATGACAACACTGCTATAAATGTTTTGTTTTGCTTAAAAATAAACAGTTGAGATGTTGGTTTCAATAAAAGTGTCCATACTCTGACCCCCACTTTAGTTCTATCTTCAATTCCGATGGTGGAAGTCCAGCGCCGCTTTTCGGTCTTTGGTTTAAGGATCGGACTCACATACCCGCAGCGAGCCCGTGGCCGTGCGCTTCACCTGGGAAATGTTGGAAGATGCGGTGCAAACATTTTGTATTTAATCAAACTGCAGTAATATGAGTCAATTATATCACGATTTAAATTACACCTGATAATAAATTAAATCTTTACAAATCAGGTAACACAGTTTTAAGGGTTGACCACATATAACCACTCCGAGTCCTGCACTGTAGCACGGCTGTGACTCGGTTTAGAAATGTATCGTTGTAATAAAATGCCGTAGGCCTAATATCACCGCTCTGTGCCCAACTACATACCCCTCACCGCATTTTAACAAGAAAACAAACATTAGTTTATTTGATTTCTCAAAATATTAATTTTAAAAAATTATAAAACAAAAAATAACAATGTAATCGTAAGTTTTACTCACTTATTATTCGCAAGATGTAAAAATAAAATTAATTTTACACTTGTAATACTTATTAAATCACTTTTTCTTGTATACATTTTAACAACTATCTTTTAATTTTATACCTAATGAACAAAAGGTGGCGCCCGAAAAGCCCAAGCTTACTTCGGGAAACATCGGCGCTTTCCGATCTACGTATGATTTAATTTCCTGGGCATGTTTCAGACCGCCCCACTTTCCTCTATCGGTGCGGTTATGTGTGGCCCGACCTTAAATTGCACATTCAACGAAACAAATAAATACACGTGATATCTTCACTACACCCTCCCACCTCCTAGTGATGTTTAGTGATTTTTCTGAACCCCTTGCCCTTCGTTCAAGCCATATGTGATCAGTGGACATCCCCTCTCTGTTGCTGGGCGTGAAGATTGTGGGCCATATGAATAAAAAGAAGCAAATGCTTTTGCTTATAAGTAAAAGGTATTGATCATAATATAGAAATAATGAAGGATTTACTTCAAGCATTTGCTAACAAGTGCGAGTATTTACTTGTAGAAAAGTGCGGCTGCTATTCAGTAGCTTCAATTTTCTATAAGTAAATACTCGCCCTTGTAAGCAAATGCTCATACGTTTAAAGTAAATCCTTCTTTATTTCTATATTATGATCAATACCTTTACTTATAAGCAAAAGCATTTGCTTCTTTATTCATATGGCTCTGTATGTTTAACTGGTTTTATTTATAGATTTTTCTCAAAGAAACGAGGGAAACTACAAGTGCTGAACGTGCCAAGTCAAAAAATCCAGGACCCCAGAACCTCATTCAGTTAGAATAGGCGGCGGTTTGAGTCCTACCGCTCGTTCTGTTGGTCTGTCTAATACTAAGCTGAATAGAAGTCCTACCCAAAAGCCCCAACAGGTAATTTGGTTTTATAGCTTTATGTAAGTTTGAGGTCCGTAATTATTATTATTTATTATTTTATATATTATGTAATAATAAAAATATCTTTTAAATAAAAAATAATTCTTTTTTGCTCTATTGTATGCATATTATACTTTATAAAAAAATATATTTTTGTTATAATTTCTAAATAATTTGCGTCAGAATGTATACTATGTACAGCTAGCACCAATTTTTGGGTAGGCAAGCTGGGAACTTGTCACATACTTGTCCTATTATACCCAACACGGAACTGCAGACCTGGCTGGTAAGTAGCGGGGCTAAAGCAAAAAAAATAAATATTAATTTTTTGGGTCCCAAAAATACAGGGTGTTTTCTAACAAAGGTTCGAAACTTAAGAGGGTGAATAATTATGTCATTTTATGAAAAAAGTTTCTATAAACATATCTTGCTTCCATTTTGAGATACAGGGCGTTAAAGTTTTCAAAAAGGTCGGTATCTTTTAAATATATTAGGAACCCTATAACTGATTTGAATAAAATTTGGGAAACCTATTTAATTTAATAAGTAGCTTGTAAAGCTTTGCCTAGCTTAGTATTATTGGTTCCAGTGGCGTCTCAGTGGCCACCTACCCAAAAATTGTTGCCAGCTCTCCTGCTATATTTATTTACAACATATAATGCCCATAACTTGTTTCTAAAATTATAATTAAAAAATAAAACAGAGATAGAGAGGACAGAGAGAAAACACTATTATGTTTTTAGGGTGATACTCTCCAAGTACCAAACGCCACAGAACGTCAGCAGAAACAGCTGTCTGTTCCTCATCACTCCGAGGTAGAAGCAGTAGGAAATGAAATTTACGATGCTGAATGTCTGAAGCTCATCAACGAATACTTTTATGGCGTGAGAATATTTCCCGGTCAAGATCCCGTCCACACGTACGTTGGTTGGGTAACCACGCAATACCACTGTTTCAGCAAAGATTTTAACCAGGACCATGTGTTAAAATCTTCGGTTGTCATTGCTGATGAATATGATAGGATAATCGAGTGGTAAGATTAAATTTTATTGATACTAGATAAATTTAGTTCCGGAAATATATACTATTCAAAATACGGACTGTTAAATTTAAAAAAGAACGTTTTGTTTTTGTTAATGTCCTTAATATTCCTTATATAATTTTAATGCAATTTGGTAGTGTTGTTTGTAGAATTATGGGGCGAGTTTACCTTTAACTTAATTAAATTTTATTAGGTCTAGTGGTGTCTCGAGCGGCACATGAACAAATATTTCTGGCTTTGGTACAATTTTTATAGTATCTGTGGATAAAGCCTGTAAAACTATAGCTTTTTTTCCACATTTTTTTATGTATCTTACTTAGCTTTTAACAAAAATTTAAATCCATACAATTTGATATTTCTGGACCACACAAGAAACATTTTTTTGTTATACAAGTTTGATTAATATGATAACTTAATTAATTTATAATCAGGCTAGGGTTTAATTACCCCCTTAATTTCATAAATAATACTGCCAAATTTATCTGTTAAAAGGCATTTAAGATTTAAGTAAATAAGCGATGTTTAAAAAAAATATATAGGTATTTTGGAAACAATGCAGTCAGTGGTGTACCGTTTTTTGTTAGAAATATTTCTTCAGGTGCCGCTCGAGACGCCACTGGACTTAATTAAATGTAATTAAGTTAATGATGAGTTACCCACTTAATGCCATAAACATAATTGCCAAATTAAAATAAAATTGATTAAGGGATATTTAAGATATTTAAAAGAAGAACATTTTTTTACAGGTTTAACTTCCTGATTTTGGAGAACAAAAAATTTGTGGACCCATGTTTTATGAACTATTTTTCGTATTTTTAATAGTAGAATCTGCCCCTTAAACTTTTTAACAACATTCTGTAATACCCTGTAGAAACTATTTCTTAAGGATTTATTACCTCAGGATAACGCAATATTTTTTTCCTCAGTTAGAAAACAATCTGTAGACAGTTTATTTCAAACATTCTCAAAATATTAAAATTTAATAATTACCTTAAAGCACATTTGGCTTTAATTTTTATTTTTTTAAAGGGCGATATTGTCTTGTGATAATAAAACTATTTGAAAAACGAATACCAAATGTTCTTATTTTTTCAGCATTGACAGACAGTCGTGCTATATGGTTAGAGCTGATGAGTTATACAACCAAGTTACCCAAGATGCATCTGGAAAGGGCGCCGCCCAAGGCATGTTTATAGGATGTTTTTGGACGCCGCAACTGGAATTATAACGTTTACTTGTGATGGAAAACCCACTTCCCATAGATTTAAGGTAATTAGTGTAAATTCAGGGGGAGCTACCCATTTTAATATTTAAGATTCTTTATTTTTAGTGTACCAAACAAACTTTTTAACTTAACTTTAAAATAATGTCTTTTAAATGACCTCCACCACATTTTTAATATTAGATAAAAAGTGGTTCATTAACGGCACCCGCGGGGATATTTAAAAGCTAAAGTGTTTGCGAGTGGTCCAGGTAGAACCGAG
Organism: Listronotus bonariensis; assembly: GCA_014170235.1. Lineage (NCBI taxonomy): Eukaryota > Metazoa > Arthropoda > Insecta > Coleoptera > Curculionidae > Listronotus > Listronotus bonariensis. The sequence goes on from JACEGR010007697.1 coordinate 6,649, forward strand.
GAATTCAAAGTCCAAATTCGTGAAGAAGTTAAAGGAATAAACGAAGGTTTGCTACGCCGCTCTGTGTAATGAACCACATTTTTATTTAATATTGAAAAATATGTTGAAGTTGGTAAAGGTCAATTAGAAGACGTGATTTTTAAAAGTTAGAATTAAATTAGCCAAATATTTATAAGTTATTATTAATTCCAAAGAGTTAGCTATAACTTAGTATAGTAAAAAGTTTGTTTGGTAAACTAAAAAAAAAATCAAATATTAAAATGGGTAGCCTATTATAGGGAACCCTGTATAAAATGGAATTAGTTAATCTGCTTAGGCCTAACCACTTTTCTTGGTTACCATTTTCCTCAAACTATGAAAAAAAATAGCCTCAAAGAATCCGAAACGCCACAGAATTTATATTTCCAGAGTGCCACGATGCTCATGTATATTTATAGAGTTTATTTTTATATTTTTAGATGGAACCAGATATAAAACTATTCCCGGCTATCTTTGTCGAGGCTACAAGTAAAGAAGTAATGCAAATCGAGTTGGGTAGAACTTCCACCAGTCTTCCTTTGTCTGCAGCGGTTTTGCAGAACAGTGCTAAACATGTTATTCCTCAGTTCCCACCGAGGCTTAAGGTTCAGTGTTTGAAGCCATATCAATGGGCAAGAGTAAGTTTTTTTCACGTACATACAGAAGTCATGTTGTCAATTTTAGATATTTTTTTAGCAATGTGCTCTTTCAATATACCTCTTTCTGCTGATCTAGCTTGAGCCTTACATACTAGGTGTTTTGGTCATACTAGTATAAATAAAGTGGAGATTTTTGTTGATTAGCTTTATGGTGTTGAGGTTTTTAAATACATCCAGGATGTCCTGTAACTCAACCGACAAACTTGAAGTGGTGATTTTACAATGAAAAATAAGAAAAAAACTTTATATGAATATATGTCTTAAACGTCTTAGATTTTCAACTACGAGGTGTTAAAATTAAAAAAAAACTTTTTTATAACTACACCAATTTAAAGATTTAAAAAAATGGAAGAAGTCTCCAATATACCAGAAGACATTTTTAGACATAAAAGCAAACAATACATTTTTACCAGTGTCGTCCATAAGAGGTTTAGGGTAAATATTTTACAGGTGAAAAATGATACGTCACTGCATTTTTCTAAAAAATCTGTTTTAAATTTCCATTAAGTTTAGAACAAATTTGAACTCCTGACTTTCTTTGTTTGATGTATCTACGGTTTTTGCGTAAAATAGTAGAAACCATGTTTTCGCATGGTCATTTCGTGTCGCTATTATCAAATTCTACAGTAAAAAATAACCTTTGGTGTTTATTCTGTAATTAGATAGAGATTTGACCATGGCACGAAATTGTTTCTATTTATTTACGCGAAAACCGTACATCTAATAAAAAAGTCAAGATATCAAATTTGTTCTAAACTCAACGAGAATTAAAAAAAAATATATTTAGAAAAATGCAGGGGCGTACCATTTTTTTCCTTAAAAATATTTACCCTAAACCCATCTTAGACGTCACTTATAATTTTTTCTTGTTTGTCAAAAAAATGTCTTTTGATGCATAGGAGAGTAATTTGAATTTATTTTTAAATATTCAAATTGGTATAAAATTTATTATAAAAAAAACGATTATTTTTTAATTTTTTTAATACTTCCTAGTTCAACAACTAAGATAACTTATTATGTTCATTATTTTTTTGTTATTTTTGATTCTAAAATTGCTCTTTAAAGTTGGTCGGTTGAGTTACTAGACACCTTGTATATTATTTTTGCAAATTTTAAAAATTGTTTATTTTTTAAGATCACAACCATCCTGTGTCAGGGTGCCAGTAGTTTTATTTAACTTGAAATATGTATAAAGAAGATAAATGTTCCCATAATGCTTGTTTATTAATGTTTGCTAGGTACCCAATCAAAATCTCCAAGTCCACGCCTTAAAACTATCCGACATTAGAGGTTGGTCAATGCTTTGTGAAGACCCAATTTCAATGCTCGCTCTTCATATTCCCGAAGAAGATCGTTGCATAGATGTTCTAGAACTGATCGAAATGGACAGATTACTCAGTTTCCACGCACACACATTGACGTTGTACTCAGCTCTGTGTTACCAGAGCAACTACAAGGCTGCGCACGTACTTTGCAAACACGTCGATCAGAAACAGTTGCTGTATGCGATTAAGTCGGAGTATATGAGCGGGCCGCTGAGACAAGGATTTTATGATTTGTTGATTTCACTTCATTTGGAAGCTACTGCGACGACTATGTAAGTAATTGCCAGAACAACGATCTAACCGACAGTCTGGTCTAAAGTTGGATTTCCATAAAAATTGTTCTTTATACCCATACGCATATGCCCCCACCATTTCACGCAAATATATCACAATTTTGTCCTTGTGGAGATGTTAAAGCGATTACACACATCTTAATATCTGGGTAACAACGTTTATTTATGTACCCTGGCACCTATATTTCATTAGGGTGGGCCAATGTCCTAGTCAATTCGAAAGCAGGGACTCGATAAAGGGGAGGGCTATGAGAGGCTAAGCCCTCTCCCAGACGGCAATTAGCCCCACCAAGGAGGCAATTAGCCCTCACAAAATAAAAACCTTAAAGCTGTTTAAACCATACTCTCTTGTATATTTTTTAATAACCTATTTTTTCACCACGTCACAATAAAAGACATTTGAACCTATTAAACGTAAAACAAGGTCGTAAGAGACTTGTTTTCGTGTAAAATCGTTGTAAATGACATGTATATAAAACGTTGTTTTGGGGATTTTTTTCTTACCCTCAGAACTTCTTATTAAAGGTTCATAATAAAATGTTGTTTATTCTAAATACATTAAAATACCCATATACCCAAGTTTTTTTAATTAATAGAAAAATATAAAAAGCGCTTTTTTGGTTTTTCCCAAAACTAAACTTTGGGCAGTTAGAACGTTGTTCCGGCATACCCTTCAATTAGAAAACAAAATCTAAAATTAAATTCAATAAAATGTTGCAATGACAAAAAATGTATCACCAGTTGGTGAGAACTCTAAAGTTCTATTTATTTATTTTTAATGCTGTAAACATTTTTCTTTTTAGGGAGGTGTGCAAAAATGAATACGTTATTCCCATTGGCCAGGAACTCAAGGATTTGTATGAAGATCCCGAAATGGGTCATAGCTTAAGGAGATTAAGAACGGAATCGGTAGTTCCACAAATGAAGACGTCTGATATTAGGTAAGTAAATTTTCCGGGACTCCATCCCACCAGATATAAGTAGCTCTTGAAAAAGACGATTTTCAGTATTTTAGTCAACAAGTTTGCATTCCGTTCTGTAGTTGTTTTAATAGAAAATTATATTTAGGTGGTTTAAAGTTTTTTATTTTAATGATTTTGGGTTTTAGTGACAACATTGATAGCATTAAGAACTTGTATTCGCCATTCTTCCCACTGGATATAGTAAGAGACTATGTAATGACAGCATTGGCCGAATCTGTAGAAATTAACCAAGTTCACAATCGCGATCCTATCGGAGGATCTAACGAAAACTTATTCTTGTAAGTATAAATACAACCTTTAAAATATTGTACCCAACATAGATATATGATTAGTTTATTAACTATAAAAATATTAGGATTATTTAATTTAGTTAAATAATTTATTTACATCATTCTGCTATAGCGCTTCTCAGTTCTAATGACTATTACGAAGTGTCTTGAACTATCTTGCAGTAAAAAAATAAATATGCGGAAATGTGTTTTTATAAATATAGTATTGTTATACAATATCTTTGTTCTAACAAGTTGCGTTTTTAAATAAAAAATTAAAATATTATATTTTTGCCATTTTTGTACCATAATATCTTCTTAAAACTGACCCATAAATAAAAAAACAGTATTGGAAATAAAATAGGCTTTAATTACCAAATACAAGATGTGGGAGAATTTTGAATTAAAATGATAACGCATTTTTATAATCATATTTGTTTATTTGTTTAATGGGAATACCATTATAACTTTTAAAACTTTTTATGCCAAAAAAACAGTGTATTACTTATCAATTAGTACAACAAACTTACATATTTATTGTCACTTAAATAAACTTAACTTCTCAATAACTTAATTAAGGTTCTAAGTGCCTAGCATTATATTTTTAATTAAGATCTAAGTTCTCAATCTATTTTGATATTGGCACTTTAGCCATTTAACCACAAAAACACTAGTGATATAACAAAGATTTTTCTTTATATAATTTTCTAAGTAAAACAACATAGTCAACATAGTTACAATTAGTTAGTCAAGTTAGTTAAAAGTAATCAAAGCAATAAAACATTAATTATATTCTATTCACTTTAAAATGGCTTCTTAATAATTTGTAATGTCCGCGATTTTCACAACAGTGGCGACTCGGTGTTGGGACTTTAAAAAATAATGCGCTTTGTGTCCCGCACCCCGCTTTTATTATAGATGTAAGTACCGAGCAGAATACTATGAAAACTTTGATGTCTATTGGTGCCTAAACGGTGAGGTTTATCGACTTTAATAAAGAGTACCTTATTTTTTAAGATTTTAATTGTCTATAAAATGGCGCCCTCAGGTTTGCGATATCTGTCAGAATAAAAAGTTATGATGTAAATAAATTTTAAGTTTTAGGTAAAGTGCCCTCTGGTGGTATTTAAAAAAGTACTTTTGTCTTAAAATTTCATTTTTTTATTAAAGAAAAACCATAAATATACCCCAATTTAGTCCTTATTGGATGACTTTCTAAGCATTTATTTTAAATATTGCGTTCTGTATCTATTACATTCCACAAAGCCCAATTTTTTATTGGTTGCACTATTTATTATTTCCTTTTAGACCTTTACTGAAGTTAGTGGATCGCCTGCTCCTAGTAGGAATGTTAAGTGACGAGCACGTAGAAAAACTGCTCATAATGATTTGCCCTGAAACCTGGGACCCTACTTTCCAAAAAGACGGTAAAGACGAACATCGCAAAGGTCTGCTTCAGATGAAAATGGCAGAGGGCGCCAAGCTTCAAATGTGCTACTTACTACACCATCTATGTGACATACAGTTACGTCATAGAGTCGAGTCTATTATAGCTTTCAGCCACGATTTCGTTGGCGAACTTCAGACCGATCAGCTTCGGCGTTATATCGAGATCAAACAATCCGACTTACCATCAGCTGTCGCAGCTAAGAAAACCAAAGAGTTCCGGTGTCCGCCCAGAGAGCAGATGAACGCCATTTTGTGTAAGTTCCAGGAACAAGGTATGTATAAATTGGCCAACCACGAGACAGAGTACAATTAAATAAACTGTTGCTTGCAAATCGATGTAACTATTTCAGTGTATTTAACAAAAAATATTGCTTTAAGAATAACCTTTATCTTGTATTACTATGCAGTCAAATACCATTTGCAAGAGCTGAGATTTTAGTATGCTTATTTTTTTCTCTAGGAGAACTAAAGAGGCTGGCGCTAGAGCCTCCCTATGGTATAGATCCGAATGGTGAGCTCAAAATTTGTTTTACCCTGTATTCAAGAGGTTAAACTACTAGTTTCATTGTATATATCTATAATATGTTCCTTAGTATAAAATATGATTAAAATTATGTACATATCTATTTTATTATTTTAATTATTACGCAACTGTACACTTCTAAGTCAATGCAGTGGCAGTTTAATATTAAAGGCATTTTTGTAATTAAAAGTCAGTCTTAAAGACTTGTTGAATCTTAATAGATTTTTTCTTATTTTATCAACTATGTCCAAGTACCAAAATATTCAATTACTGTATTTCAATCCAGGTGCCTTTTTAACAGCATAACATTGTCCGTGTAAATGTTGTTTAACCTAAGAAGCAACAACAACGCAACAACTGACGTTACTATAAAAGATAAAATTATCCCATTAATCGGAAAAAAAGAGCCGGTAACAATGTTTGCTAATTATATGACCACCAGTAACATTATCATGTAAAACAACCCAATGGGCAGTTACACGAAATTTCATAAACCACGAACTTTCCGAAAAATGAAAATAATTGATCATCAGCAGTCCGGGACATCGTTTTTTTAAGCCATTTGCAAAAAAATCCACTTAAGGTTGCAAAGGAAGCCACCAAAAAATAAGACATCATTTGTACCAATACTACTTTTGCTAATTGCTTCTTTTTTATTATTAATTTTTGCTCTTTTCAATAATTTGTTTAACATATTTCTTATTTTGGTGTGGTTGATTAAGGCTTTTTAAAAAATACTAAAGTATGCTGCAGATAAAACAAATATTTAATATAATAAGTATACTGGATTAGTAAGAAGTACTACACCTCTTAAATATCTTTAAAACCGCTAAAGCTACCCAAATTTGGTATCTGGAAGGTATCGGGCATGAAGAATTTAATTCCAATATCGGCATCGTTGCCAGATTTCCCTATTTTGTGCTACACGTATCTTTTTCGTTTTTTTTAGGAAATGCCTAATTTATTTTTATTGCAATAAATTACGCAGGCTAAATTTAATAAGTCCACAAATTATCAAAATTCTATTTTTACTAGCTGCTAAGATATGACAACACCACATTTTAGGTAAAAAGTTCAGATGCGCTCAAATATCTCTAAAATCACTTAAGCTGCCTTTACAAATTTTGGCATTTAAGGGTTTCTGGGCAAGTAGAATTGAACAGTGATACTGTCAATGTTGCCAGATTTTCGAGTTTTACACTACATGTATTATTTTTGATATTTTAAATAAAATGCCCTATTTAATTTAACTACTATAAAAGGAGCGTGCCAACTTTAGTAAGATTCCAAATTTTTAAAATTTAATCTTAGTCCAGTTACCAAGATATGACAACACCGCAATTCTTATTAAAATTTGGCAACAAGGCTGATATCACTGATCAATTAAGCATGCCAAAAAGTCCTAAATACCAAATTTTGTAAACATAACTTTAGCGGTTTTATAGAAATTAATGTCCTAAAATACTTTTTGCTAAAATTGGAGTGTATCATATCTCAACAACTAATAGTGAAAGAATTTTAAAAATTTTGAAACATACTAAATTTAATCCGACCAATTTAAGGCAATAAAAATAAATGGGGCATTCCATTTAAAAAACTGAAAATAATACGTGTAGCACAAAACTGGGGAATCTGGCAACAGTGCCGATATCACTATTTAATTCCACATGACTAAAACATCTTAAATACCAAATTTGGTAAACGTGCCTTTAGCGGTTTTAAAGAGATTTAAAAGTTGCGGTACTTTTTACTAACCCATTATGTGAAATTTACTGTAAAAAAATGTGTTAACTAACATTGAATAAATAATATACCTACATACATATAATAATTTCATAAGTCCATGTATTACATTTGCTTGTATTTCTAGAATAAATACATACATTCAATTTTACTTTTCCCACCTTGCACTAGTTTTTTTTTAAATACCACGTATGACATTTTTAGTAATTTGCATTTTAAGTAGAATTTTGTTCCCTAGTTTGCGACTTGCTATACTCGTTTTTGTAAATGGTATAAAATGTATTTACATAGTATTTGTTTCTCCCTACGATATTTGAAACCTCTATTTTTAACCCTGTTTGTTTTCTCAGAAATAAAAAAATATCAAAATTATCAGAGATGTAAGTAGTGTCAACCATGTGGTTTGCTAATTTAGAAATTTTTTAAAGTTTGAATTTGCCCTCTTATATCTCATTTTACACCAATAGATTAAATGTAGATATACATTATAACGTACTATTATTGCATTATTTTTAATTGTTACGTGAGTTTGACATTTTCAAAAAATCGTTTTTTTTTATTGTCTTATAAAAAAATTGAGTTTTGAATATTTGCCCAAAATGTTTATTTAATTTAAGCAAAAAGTAGGAGATACAGTTTTGGCAATTTATCGCTCATTAGGGCAGGTCAATATAAGTGAAAACTTGAATAATTTGCCTTTTTTAACACTATTTTTCCCTTTTATATTAAAAAAACAATATATTTATTATATTAATGAATCAAATTATATTTACGTTTAATCTACAGGTATTTTCACGTAGTTTCACATCATACTTAGTTTCGATTTATGTAAATACCAAATCTAATGTCATTTCTGATTTCATTCTTATATTTGTAATATTTTTAGTTTTTTTTGTTACACGCTTTGCAGGTAGTTTGTGTGAACAGACAAATCTCTTGCACAGACCGAGTCCTACAAATCGGTCACCATGTGAATTAAATACCTCAGGTCCATAATTAGCTTCATATGGATTATATAAAAGAGCAAATTGAGTAGATAGATGAACCTTAGCAATATTTGCCTTGCTTTATAAATCTAGTAGTTTTAAGCAAAACCTTTTATTCTGACTACATTTTGGCTAATTTTGATCGCGAAAACTTTATAACAAATAAATATATCAAAATGCGGTTTTCTTAAAAAGCCTTAGATTTTTGAAAGTTTTTTTTATGATATCCTCGCTATTTGTGTGTCGTTAACACAGAAAGAAAATGGCCGATTTTCCGATATAATGCAACTTTGTTGTTGGAACACTATCTATATTTTTTACAATTTTAAACTTCCATCTTCTTTTCAAAGAATTTAACATAAGGTATGATTATTTCCAAAAATATTGAGTTTATTGATCTTTAAAAAATTGACTGCATGGAATGTGGTAACTTGAAATTGAAAATTTGCTACATTCAGTGTGTCCCAGAATAGGTGTTACAAGAGGACAAATGGACCAAAAATGTTGGAATTTTTAAACGCCCTTTTGGGAAAACTGGTCGCATGGTCCAAAACTGATAAATACCAAATATTACTCCTATTCATATTATACAGGGCGAGTTATATTATTTTTAAAAATAGGACAAAAATTGTATAAGTAATTGTTGTAGATAATTTAATTTTATATCAAAATTTAAAGTTAAAGAATCAAAGTAAAAAATAATTTTGTCAATTTTTTATTGCATTAACAGTTTTTAAAATACTTGGCTTAAGGCAGCGAATTTTTAAAAACTATTTAAAATTATTAAAATTTCTTTTAAATTTTACTCCCTCTTGCCCGATATATAAGTTGTGTGTGATGTAAAAATTGACAATTACATTTTGTTTTACTCTCAGGCTTAAACTTCAAATTTTAACATGAAATTCAATTCTCTGCAACATTCACTAATACAATTTGTTTATATTTTTAAAAATAAAAGTAGTTAGATCCTGGGAATTTTTCATATTTTTAGTATACTCGCCCTGTATAATACCAATTGGAGTAAAATTTTGTATTTATTAGTTTTGGACCATGCGATCACTTTTCCCAAAATTTCGCAACGTAAACACCTAAACACCTATCCTGGGACAGGCTGTACAAGGTTGTAGAAAAAAATACGGCCACAAAGCTATACGTTATTCACAAAATAAAAATTGCAGTAAGGAGAGATTACTTTTTTAAAAACTTTTCGAATATCAAAGACAATTGTAGTTTCACTATAGACTCCCAGAACAATGCTAAATTTTTGGTCCTCAGTTTGGACGCTGGCTTGGCTGAATTTATGAAGCGACAAATATACGTACTGTTTACGTGTGTACTCGATGGATACCCGCATCATAAATTCCACGAAGCGAGAATCCAAGCTGATGACCAAAAATTTAGCATTGTTCTGGGTGTCTATAGTGAAACTATAATTGTCTTTGATAATATTAAGAAAAACCTATAGCTTTGTTGCCGTTTTTTTGTTTCTGTAACCTTGTTTGTAGCAAATTTTCATTGTCAAATAATAATGCTTATGCATGCATGCAGTCAATTATTTAAAGATCAATAAATCCATTATTTTTGGAAATAACCCTAGCTTATGTTACATTTTTTTAAAGGGGAAAGATTGAATTTTAAGGTTGTAGAAACATATACATGGTGTTCTATTTAAAATAACACACTTGTCTTTTTTGGAATATCGGCCATTTTGTTTTTGTGTTAACTGAATGTTGCAATCAAATATTAAGGATATTGTTACGGTCATTAAAAATACGTGTTTTCAGTTTATAGAATTGTATAAAGTTAGGACCGTTTAATTTAGTCTGATAATTTATTTGAATAATTTACCTTAGATTTTCCAAGTTCTTTCATCAGTTTCGAAGGTTTCCGAAAACGCCCGAATTATTCATTGAGAACTTTTATGCCGTCCTGTACTATGGAATTTTCGCGATATTTCTCCAAAATTCTAGATCGTTCTTCACTCTTCCACCACACTATAAAAGGGCGACGGAAACCTCTGATTTAGTTAGTATAGATTCGACTTTTATGCTGTAAACTTCGAGACATTGACAGCTGAAGATTTTGTCGTTGTAACCATAGTTACGTTTCATTGTTAATAAAGTTATAAGAACGAAGGTACGTGTTTTTATACGAGGTGATTCGGAACAATATAAGAAAAAAACTTGAAAAATCTAAGGCTTCCTGCGAAAAACGTATTTTAATATCTTTATTTGTTCTAAGGTTATTCGCGATCAAAATGGGTCAAAATATAGTTGGGCACCCTATATCTTGATGATTACGATTTTTCCCTGTCTCTTGATAACCACAACCTATTTATATTGCTTTTAAAAATATTGTCGAGCATTTGTTAGTACTAGTGTGATTAGCTAATGAAGTAGGAAGTGTAACTCCTATCGTTTTTTATTTTTACAAGACGACTATTTTTCTGTTTATTTATCTTTTCTGTAAATTTTTAGGTTTTAAGAATTTGGAAGAAGAAGAAAAAGAAAATTGTCCCCTGGGCGACGATTTATGCGAAAGAATGAACGCTTTTCACGATCAGCTTATGGGTCACGTGTCTTTGCAAGCACTGCAGGCTCCTCCAGAGGATAATTCAGATGAGGATAAGAAATCCGGGCCTTTAAATAAGTTTTACAATATAATTAATGCTGTGAAGGAGTTGGAAGAAGAACCGAAACCACCGCCAGGTAGGTCTACCATATTTTTATAATACATATATTTTCACCCCATTTTGATCGCGAATATCCTTAAAACAAATAAACTTGTTTTAAAATAAGATGCAGTCTTCAAAAAGAACCTTAATTTTTTTATTTTTTTATGTTATTTTCGCCATTTGGTTGTGACATTCCGTTAACACAAGAATAAAATGGCTGTTTTCCTAATATTGGGCAATTATATTAATTTGGCGAGAATATGATAAATATCTATAAAAATCTAGAGCTTTCTGCGAAAAACGCATCTTATTAACTATATTTGTTACCAAGTTATTCGCGATCAAATTGGGTCAAAATATAGTCGGACATCTAGTATTTACATTTATAAGCATATAACGGTTATGTTGGAACTGTTGCAGGGCCGTATTAACCGTTTCAGGCGCCCTAGGCTAAAATTCCCGGTGCGCCTATTTTCCACCAAAAAAAAAAAAGGTCCTTTCCCTCGTAGCGCCTATTTTGAATGCCAGGCGCCTTCCTTCACTACCCCCAAAATAAAATTTAATGACCAAAAAAAAGGTCTTTCCTTCCTTTTTGCCCCTATTTCATTCCAAAGCACCTTATTCACAGAGAAATTATTTACTCAAAATCCCCATTCAACCTAAACTTTTTTAAAAACTAGCGCCTATTACTCCCCTGTCTGGCGCCTATTTTTTCATGGCGCCCTAGATGTAGCCTAGTCAGCCTAATGGATAATACGGCCCTGAACTGTTGTAGATTAACGATAATTTTAACAAAATTTAAGCTGTGGTCGTGTCTAAAGCCAATCTTTTAATACACTTATAAGCAAAAGTTAAATATTTAACGTTTATTTATAAAATCTCTAGTTTTTCTAATTTTTTATACAGTGTGAATATAAATAGTCTCCCCCTCCCTGCTAACTTTTGTATTCTTAATTTTTTTTAATTAAATTTGGGTATGACTAATGGAATGATATAAACTACTTTTTGACGTAAAAATGATAGTCGCAACAATTAAGATGGCGGATGGGCGCCATCTTAGAAAGAAAGGGAGCGTCTTGTGTATCATTTTAAAGCTTCTGGCGAGTACTTTATAACCCTAGAATATAAAGTCAGTAGCTGCACCTACTACAAAATGGTGTTACTTTAAAAATCATCCAAATACCTAATTTAGATGGCCATATTTCCGAAACTAATTAAGTAAGATGTACTTAATATGGTATTTTCTTAAAGCCCTTTTAAATATCTTGCCAGTGTTGATCCCGATAATAATATGCGGGGTAGGACAAAAATACCTATTTTTTTTAATGAAGCACCCTGGATAATTAGTTACCATTAAAAAGATAAAAAGGTAATTTAGGTAATTTTTAAAGTTCCGCCATTTTCTAATAGGTAAAGATATTTATTTTATATTCTAGGATTATAAAATACTCGTCAAAAGCTTTAAAATGATATACCACAGGATCCCCCTTTCCATTTTATTTATTTTTTCTAAGATGCCGCCCATCCACATCTTGATTGTTGCCACTATCATTTTTACATCAAAAAGTAGTTGTTTATATCCTCCTCTTAGCCATACCCAAATTTATAAGAAAAAAATATGTGTACAAAAGTTAGCAGGGGAGGTATTATTTAAGTCCACACTGTAAATAAACTTACTACTTACAAATGGGTATTGTATTGTTTTAGAACCAGAGAAGAAGACCCCTGAGGAAGTATTTAGGAAGGTTTTGATAAGCACCATTGTGAGATGGGCAGAAGAAGCTCAAATAGAGTCGTCAAATCTTGTACAAGAAATGTTCAGGTAAAATCTTTGTATGCCAAGTAACAGCTAGAGAATCCAAAAATATTATAGTGAAAGTTGTCACTAAAAACTTTTAATCAAAATTATCATGATTGCAAAAATTTCTGTAAAAAATCGAAAAATCTTAGTATAGTTATAACAAACAACATATAATAATTAGGCTTTTTGAATTTAAAAAAACTAAAATTTACTTATAGTCTAAGATCCGAATAGGAAGGACCTGCACCCATCCGTTTACCGGATAAAACATATTTTATATTAAATATAGTATTTAAATGAATCAGGCTTGCCTAAAAATTATGTTCAAGGCTATATTTAAATTTAAAAATATCCTCAAAATTTTTGACATACCCTGTTAATGGTCATTTTTATTATTTTTTTTAGTATACGTGACAGTATTAAAGTACTAATATAACACCAAAGTGTTATGACGTCACATCTTCCATTTTTCGGCCATGTTGTTCAGTGCCGGAGATATACAGTTTATTGTATTATTAGAACAACCGTTTACACAACAGTTTTTAATTATTATTAAGTTGTAAATTCTTTCCCTTTAAATAAAAAACATTTGGAGTTACATCTTTGAACAAATATCACTTCCAAAACAATGCAAAATGAAATGCGCAAATTCTAGACGCCACTGGATTGATCATCAGCTTTGATTTTACCCAGTCTTGCCAAACTTTTCTCCGTGGAGTGCCCTTCCTTGCGTCTCCGACCTCGAACCGCCTAAAAGTTGAGGATATGGCGCAACCTTATAAATATAAACTAACCTTGTATAACACTATGTTTCCCTCTATTTTTTTTTATAAATCCGGCCATAAGAATGTTTTTAAATTTTAAATTTTGATAAATTATTAAATTTTTTGATACATTCTGTGTTACTTAAACATACATATTTTATTAAATAGCCTTAAAATGTATTAAAAAAATAGCGGTTGCCACTATACACGGTGTGTCAAAAATGTTAAGGATATTTTTTTGATTTAAATATAGCCTTGACCATATTTTTGGCAACCCTGTAGCAATACATTTGTTTAAACTTTATATTTAATATAAAATAGTTTTTATATGGTAAATAGATGGGTGCAGGTCGCCTTTTATTCGTATCTTAGATTATTAAATAATTTATTCAAGTATATCAATGAAATGCTAATTAAAATGCTCGTCATTAGCAAAGTCGGTCTATATAGGGTCGCGACATTCGGCCCTATTGCTTTGACGTGTGATGACGTCACATCTCCCATTTTTTCGGCCATGTTGTTCAGTGCTGGAGATATACAGTTTATTTATTGTATTATTAGAACAACCGTTTACACAACAGTTTTTAATTATTAATAAGTTGTAAATTCGTTCACTTTAAATAAAAAACATTTGGAGTTAAATTTTTCAACAAATATCACTTTCAAAACAATGCAAAATGAAATGCGCAAATTCTAGACGCCACTGGATTGACCATCGGCTTTGTTTTTACCCAGTCTTGCCAACTTTTCTCTCCGTGGGGTGCCCTTCCTTACGTTCCCGACCTCGAACCGCCTAAAAGTTGAGGATGTGTCGCAATCTATTTCCAGTATAAATATAAACTAACCTTGGTCATAAGACAGGCACTTTTTATTTACATTGTATTTTTATACAATATGATATTATTTTCAGTCTGCTGGTAAGACAATACGACGCAGTAGGCGAATTAATTCGAGCCCTAGAAAAAACTTACATAATCAACTCGAAAACCAAGGCTGACGTAGCAGAAATGTGGGTTGGTCTAAGTCAAATTCGCGCGTTGTTGCCCGTTCAAATGTCCCAGGAAGAGGAAGAACTTATGAGGGAACGTTTATGGAAGCTGGTAAATAACCATACCTTCTTCCAGCATCCCGATTTGATTAGGGTATTGAGGATTCACGAGAACGTCATGGCTGTAATGATTAATACGCTCGGTAGGAGGTCGCAGGCTCAGTCCGATGCCAGTACGCAGGCTCAGAATACAGAGGGCGAAGTTGTGGCTAAAGAAAAGGTAAAACATAAAATTATGTTTTTGGATGTATAAACATAGGAGTGTAGGTTTTTAAAATTCGTTCATTGTTCGTTTAGAGCATGACATAAGCAAAATCAAATTAAAAATAAGTTTCTTTAATGCATACATTTGTTCAGTTGTCAATCTCACACAAAAATGGACCGATAATAGGAGAGTATGCGATGCCACTAACTTTGTGTTGATAATTACAGGGAATATATTATTAAATACAAAAAAACGCAGAGATACAGGGTGTTTCCTAGTTGCTATGCAAACATTAAGTTCCTAGTTTCTGAACTAATTCTGTAAAAAATGACTCAAATAAACATGGGTCTGCAATGCATTTTTCCAAGATACAGGGTTTTTAATTAATATCCTAAGATTCCTTATGCGATTTTAATAAAATGTTACAGTGTTATTTACAGCAATAAGGGGTTTATTTCTATCGTGCAAAGGCAAAAGGGTAATCCCAAAATTGGTTATTTCATGTTTTTACATTGTTTTAATGTACAAAAAGTGTTTTTCATTTTGATATTTCAACGGTGTTTGTAGGGACTTTTTAAAGTTAGGACGATGATAAAACAGTCTAATATCAAAACGGATAAAACAAAATGTCGATTTTCTCAAAACTGTATTTTTGCAAATTAACTCTTTTGCCTTTGCACGGTAGATTTAGCTTCAACTAAATTATTAGTCCAGTGGCACCCTGAAAGGTACCTGAAAAAATATTTCTAACCAAAAAATGTTCTTCACTGACTTTTGTGCAATTTTAATCTGCAAAGTAACTTAGGATACTTCTTGTTTGTTTTTTTCTAATATTTTTGCGTAATTTAATAAAATTGTCTATATTTCATACCACACAATAAACATACATCTTTTTTTATATTTTTAATAATATTTATTTGCAACAATGCTAACAAAATTTTAAAACATTTTATTTCGTTATTTAATTAAGTATTAAATACTAAATTCAATAACAATAACATCTAAATCAAGGAATTTTACCAAATGAAGTGTTTTTAAAATAACAATTACAATTTGATGGTAAGCAGGATACAAATAAAATTCAAGACGCCAAAAAGCTTTACTTTAATTTGCCTGTTTGAATAAAATAATAAAAAATCACGAAAGACCGTCGAATATTTGGTTTTTCAAAATTATTTGTTTAGGTGCCGCTCAGTACGCTACTGGATTTAATGAAAAGGTAAACTAAATAGGCCCCTTAATGCAACAATAGTTTAGCCATATTATATCAAAACCCGTAAAGGGATATTTAAAATATCAGAATAACACAAATTTAAAAAAAAGTTTTAAAGGATGCCGTACACGTTAAATTGAGCTAAAACGCGATTCGATGCTGTTTTTTAAATATTTGTTTTGGAAAAAGTTGTATATAGAAAAGTTTTTAAAATGATCCAAGAATATCGGAAATTGGTTATTTTTACGGTTTTGTAGTTTTGGAAATTTAATTTCCAAAATTCAATTAACTATAACAATAACCGTAAAAATGACCACTTTCCGATAATCTTTGTATCGTTTTAAAAACTTTTCTATATACAACTTTTTCCAAAACAAATATTTAAAAAACGGCAGCGAATCGCGTTTTAGCTCAATTTAACGTGTACGGCATCCTCTTAACACTCTAGATCTCAAAAAAGCGCATTTCCGAATCTATGTTTATACGAATATTTTTTTATATAAAATTAGCTTATAAATAATCGCTTTTTTTTTTACTAAAATTAGGAAACACTCTATACAAATTTAGTTTTAGATATATTTTTGTTGTCTGGCTGTAACAGAATGATAATGATGCCATTTAGATAAAAATGTTGATTAATATTTTTTTATTTTTTAGGACGATGATTGCAGGTTGGAGGGGTTTTTGTTTTCAGTTTATGTGACCTTAAAAATGAGCTTCTAAAATATTTGTACTGAATTTTAAAACGCCCTGTATATAATAACAATATTGCACTGCATATTTTACTGCCCACCCTCTAAATTTTTCTGCCGGATATCGCACAACTCAAAAAAAAGCTGGCGCCCCCACTGGATACTACACACTAAACATAAAAAAGTGTTTTTAATATATTTCTTATGATTTTTTGGGTGGTCCAGGGATATGCAATAAAGTGAATTCTATTGTTTTTTCTTAGAAACGAAGCAAGGTACAAATAAAATTTAGGACGCCAAAAAGCTTTACCTTAATTTGCCTAGATTAAATAAAATAACTAAAATTTACAAAATATACTCAGGTATTTTTTGTCAGAATTATTTGTTTAGGTGCCGTTCGAGACGCCACTGGATTAAATAAAAATCGAATAACTCCTTAATTCAAAAAATAGTACAGCCATTTTTTATTAAATCCGTTAAGGGGTATCTAAGATATTAATAAGAACCATAATTTTTAAAAAAGTTTAACACTCTAGATCTCAGAAAGAACGCATTCCCGAACCTATGTAAATATGAATCATTTTTTAAATAAAATTAGTTTATAAACAATCGTCTATTTTTTTACTAGAAATTAGGAAACACTATAACCAACTATAACTTTAATTTTGGATATATTTTTCTGTTTTGGTCTAGTGTAATGTAACCGAATGATAATGATGCTATTTTGATAAAACTGTTGATTAATATTTTTTATTTTTAGGATACTTCCCATGAAATGGTGGTTGCCTGTTGCCGGTTCTTATGTTATTTCTGTAGAACAGGGTCGTCAGAATCAAAAAGCAATGTTCGAGCACTTTGACTTCCTTTTAGATAACAGTAACATTTTGTTATCGAGACCAAGTTTACGAGGATCAACGCCTCTCGACGTAAGCTATTCATCTCTTATGGAGAACACAGAGTTGGCGTTGGCTCTAAGAGAACATTATTTGGAGAAAATCGCTATTTATTTGTCACGTTGCGGTTTGCAGTCCAACACAGAACTAGTGGAAAAGGTATACATTATACAATTTTAAACATAAGGCGGCAGGTATAACCTTTTAAAACGTAATGAATGAATGAATAAATAATATTAAAATTGCAAAATTCAACTTATAGTCTCAGACTAAGGCTATGACTTTTTCCAGTTTTGTATAATATTTTGGATAAGTGCGCAGCGAGAAGATTTTCATACGGCTTTGTTTTTGTCGGAACTAATCTAGAACATTCTGATCCTTTTAAGTTTTTGGATTAGCTGATAGGTGTCATTTGGGTATTTAAAAAACATTTTGTCTTATTTAGGTTAATTTTTTGGTGTGTTGCCCTTTCTTTATTTGTTTCTTGCGTATGAGGGGCATAGTTGCAAAATGTACAGTCTTCATCTATCTTATTTAATAGAAAATAAGTTTGTATTTTTTAGCACTGAGTTCAGCTTAATTATTTTTTAAGCCTTGACTACACCCATGATAGAGTATTTAAATTAAAGAAATAGTGCATTACATTCAGTGTATAGGATTTTTGTTTATTTTATATAAAATGTGGTAATATTGTGGAACATAAACTTAGAAACTAGCCCCTCATATTATTATGTATTTAACACTATTTGATCATTTTGCCTTAAAGCTCTTCCAAAACTGGCTACCGGTATATTATAAATACTAATAAGGTATAGAGAAAAGACAATCTATAACAAATAATATATTAATAATAAAACATTGCAAAAAAAATTATTGTTTTTTTCTTAAGAACTTTAACTAAACCTATTCAAATAGTGGTCTAGACATTACATTTAAGACTTACAAGCAATTAAAGTATTTACAACAAAATATAAAATTATATTATGCATTATTTGTTTTCTGGGAGATTAAATTTAAACAAAATATTATTTGGCTTTTCCCCAGAAAAAAAAGTTTATTTAACATTTTAAGAAAATTAAAACTTTTATATACTATAAAGAACTATTTTGCTCTTACACAATATCATAAAGTTATGATTACTTTAAAAGAAATAAAATATTGAAATATTTAATATTAAGTTACTTACAATACAAAGGGTTCAATCTATAAACAAAGGTTCATTAGAACTCGTCTGGCGTCTTGTTAAGATTTTATTTTATTGGATTAAAATAATTTCAACCGAGTGCTAATGAACCTTTGTTTATAGATTGAAACCTTTGTATTGTAAGTAATTTAATATTAAATATCTTAATATGTTATTTCTTTTAAAGTAATCATAACTTTTATTATATTGTGTAAGAGCAAAATAATTCCTCATAGTATATAAATGTTTTAATTTTCTTAAAACGTTAAATAATCTTTTTAATTTTATTCTGGAGAAAAGCCAAAGAATATTTTGTTTAAAATACAAAATTACTCTAAAACCTATTGTGATAATTACACCAGTCAACACGATTCCTAGGTCTGACTTCTTCATATTATATTTTAGTTTCTCTGACGCCAAAACTAAAAAAAGTTACATTCTTTTAATTAAAGTTCGCTTTTGTAGAATTTAAATCAATTTTCCAAGTTTTTGGCAAAAATCACTGACTTTTATGCAGGGTGTAATTTAATTGAAGGCTAAAAATACAGGATATGATTCCTTAGCTTATTTTAGAAAGAAAAGTTCATATGAACATATGTCCTAAGTTGTATGCTACAGGGGTTGAAATGCTAGGACAAAAATCGTTTTCTTATTATAACTTCAAAACTATTTCCGATATTTTTAAAAAATTTGACATGCATCTACTAAGCACTAAAAGGCATGTTTTAATGTAAAATATTTTTTAATATTTCTACCAGTAGTGTCCAAACAGGATGTATACTAAAGATTTTTCAAAATATATATAGTACGGCACTGCACACTAATTTTTAAAATCTTCATATATTTTTCAAGAAATTTGACCTACTAATGTACCATTTTTGCGTAAAAAAATAAAAATCGTTTTCAGGCATTTGTGGTATAGCGAAATTAAACTTACCGAAACGCGACAACGGTGCATTGAGGAAAAGTCAAAAGCTAAATTTGTTGCAAAATTAATGAGGATTTAAAAAAATATTTGTATTTTGGAAAAAGCAAGAGCGTATCATATTTTTTAAATCTTATATTTTTTTATAGTCATATGAACTCTCTCGTATTAAATATACATATCTATTTATCAACTTGAACAAGGCATAAGCCAACTTTTAAGACTAAAAATAAAAAATTTTAGTGTATTTTAAGGTCTTGAATCAATATTTAAGCATGAAAACAAAAACACAAAAAAATATCTTTTCTTTTTGTTGGCCGGTGTTATGCGTCAAAAAGCTAATATTTCCAACTTTATTTTGGGTTTAGAAAATATCCTATTTTTTAACTACTGTAGTATTGAATAAACATAAAATTAATAATAATCCATTTTAGGGATATCCTGATCTTGGTTGGGACCCGGTGGAAGGTGAAAGATATCTGGACTTTTTGAGATTTTGCGTCTGGGTAAATGGCGAAAGTGTCGAGGAAAACGCAAACTTGGTAATTAGGCTTTTAATTCGAAGACCGGAATGTCTTGGACCGGCTCTCAGAGGTGAAGGAGAAGGTTTGTTAAAAGCAATAGTGGATGCAAATAAGGTAAGAATTTATTGATGCATTTTAGACGGGATAAGAGTAAAAAATAACATATTTGTGAATGCATGAGCTTACGGTTAAAACTAAAACCTTTGCTTAAAAGTAATTTAAATATATCCTTTTATAAATTTCTCTAAAATATAAACAATACGTCAAATTTGTAAATTACAACATAACGAAGATCTTAAGAGATGCCTGTGATATGACATTTTATTTTTGCCTATAGTTACTGTTACAGAGTACATTTTTGTCGAATAAAATAAAATAAACTTTAAATGGGTTTTTATTACTTTTATGTTCAACTAATAAGACATTTTGTAGATGTCAGAAAGGCTTTCTGACAGACGCAAGATGATGGAAGACGCTGCTGAAGGAACGGTAAACCTGTCAAATTTCACTCATCCACTTCCTGAAAGTGAGGATGATGAAGATTATATTGATACTGGTGCTGCTATTTTGAATTTTTACTGTACTTTGGTTGATCTCCTTGGTAGATGTGCCCCTGATGCCGCTGTTATCGCATTGGTAGGCTATTTAAATATATATTTTTTCAAACCCACGTCTTTATTTTAATTCTATGTTTATTAAGTTTAATAAAAATTAAAAAAGGTAATTATCTAGAAACCGGCCGCAATTCCGATTTTGACCAAATTTGGTATACAGGGGTTTTTGGGGCGCTGATCACGAATCTGAAAGAATTTTTTCGGAAACGTTTCGCTCTCAAGATATCCATCATCAAAGTTGGTATTTAAACTAACCTCATTTTTACTATATTCCCCTTCTTTTTGCACACAATTCTTAATTTTAAGTTAAAGTGGTACACAATATTTGATTTTCACCTTCTAAAACATCATTTTTCCACGTATTTTACACTTTTTTGAATTAAATTGCGTATCTTCACTTTCAATCGTTTTTAATTATGGTGAATGCGCCGGAGTAGTTTATGCATGGCTTGCTGCCTTTTTAAAGGAACCCTTCCCAATTTATTTGATAAAAGGTGTAAAATACATAGAAATATGAGGTTTTAAAGGTGAGAATCAAATATTGTGTACCACTTTAGCTTAAAATCAAGAACTGTATGCAAAAAAATGGGGAAATAGTGAAAATGAGGTTAGTTCAAATACTAACTTTGATGATGGATATCTCGGAAACAAAACGTTTCCGCCAAAAATTCTTTTAGATTCGTGATCAGCGCTCCAAAAACCCCGTATACCAAATTTGGACAAAATCGGAGTTGCGCCGGATTTTGGATAATTACCTTAAAAAAATGATCTTTTTTAGGGTAAAAATGAATCTTTAAGAGCAAGAGCAATTCTTCGATCTTTAGTTCCATTAGATGACCTACAGGGTGTCCTTAGTTTGAAATTTACCCTCCATAATCCGGCACAAGGCGAAGAACGTCCCAAGTCTGATATGCCATCTGGTTTAACACCACCGCATAAGCAATCAATCGTTCTTTTCTTAGAAAGAGTTTATGGTATCGAAACCCAAGAGTTATTCTTCAGATTGCTTGAAGAAGCATTTTTGCCTGATTTACGATGTGCGACAATGCTGGACAGGGTAAGAATCACAATTAAGGTTTAAACATTTTTAATATCTTTATTTATAACTATTTTAATTTCGCAAATTGTTGAAAAAAGTTAATATTAAAGAAGCACAAGCTTATTGATGCTAGATATTTTATTTTATTTATAGAATGATGGAAGTGAATCCGACATGGCTCTCAGCATGAATCGTTACATAGGAAACTCCATTCTACCTTTATTGATCCAGCACAGCAAGTTTTACAGCGAAGCTGAAAATTACGCTTCTCTACTTGACGCAACTCTCCATACAGTCTACAGACTGTCCAAGAATAGAATGTTAACTAAGGGTCAAAGAGAAGCAGTTTCAGACTTCTTGGTCGCTTTGACAAGCCAGTTACAACCCTCTATGTTGCTTAAACTCTTGAGGAAGTTGACAGTTGACGTATCGAACTTGTCAGAATATACCACAGTCGCTTTAAGATTGTTAACATTGCATTACGACCGTTGTGCTAAATACTATGGTTCAAATACTGGACAAGGGACATATGGCTCTTCGAGCGACGAAGAAAAGAAATTGACTATGATGTTGTTTTCAAATATATTTGACTCTCTTAGTAAGATGGACTATGATCCTGAACTGTTCGGAAAGGCTTTGCCCTGCCTTACCGCTATAGGATGTGCCCTTCCACCAGACTACTCTTTATCTAAGAACTACGACGATGAATGGTATTCCAACAAGGCAGCAAAAACCGGTCCAGATGGACCTTACAATCCGCAGCCCATCAACACATCATCGGTACAGTTGAATAATGACCTTAACAATATTGTTCAACAATTCTCAGAACATTACCATGATGCTTGGGCTTCCAGGAAGCTAGAAAACGGCTGGAGATATGGCGAGCAATACTCAGGTTGGGATGGCAATAAAACGCATCCAAGGCTTAAACCATACAGTATGTTAAGCGATTATGAAAAAGAAAGGTATAGGGAACCAGTTAGAGAGTCTCTTAAAGCACTGTTAGCTTTGGGATGGTCAGTGGAGCACACTGAAGTTGATTTACCTTCAAATAACAGAAGCTCACAGTTTAGAGGTGAAACTTCTAGTGCTTTTGACTACAATCCTCATCCAGTTGATATGACTAATTTGACACTTTCGAGGGAGATGCAGAATATGGCTGAGAGAATAGCTGAAAATGCACACGATATTTGGGCCAGAAAGAAGAAGGAAGAACTAAATACTTGTGGAGGTAGGAAAAATTATACATTAGATAATTACGTAAATATTTTTCATTTTTTTAAAGACCAACAATTACAATAAAGCAACAGACACTCGATCAACTTGGACACAAAAATGTATTGGGTTAATATAAAAATAAATGTTTTTTTGAAGTAGTTAGTTATAATAAATGTTGTAAATTGTGTATTATTGTTTTTAAGGATTGAGGCATAAATTTAAAAGATATTGTCTTTAAAGGAATAAAGGGAAATTTTCCTTTCTGTTTCATAAATATTATATAAATTCTCTGCGTCTATTTACTTGGTTCATGTATTTTTTATGTAAAAAGATAACATATTAGATGATGGAAACGTATAAATTAAAATTGATTTAACAGAAAAATTAATTAAATTAATGCTGTTATTTTGCCAGATAGTAGTAGTTATGGAGGTACATTACCACAAATGTTTTCTATGTAAAATTTAAAAGTTATATTTAAAGATTACCACTTTATTAACAAGATCTTTCAACATTCTGTATAATAAAAACTTAGCCGTTTAGAACGCTCCCTAGTTTGGCGATATGTTTATTTATCACCCTGTAAACGGCGATATTTTTACGGATTATAACAAGAAGTTCCTTTTATCATAGCGATTTATTTATTAAAATCTATTGAAATATAAAGTCAAAAGATATTTTTCTTAATTTAATAGATTTTGGTGTTAATTTTACTTTTACTTTTAGGTGGCATTCACTCACAACTAGTACCTTACGACTTATTGACGGACAAAGAAAAGAAAAAGGATAGAGAAAGGTCGCAAGAGTTCCTAAAATACCTTCAGTACCAGGGCTATAAGCTGCACAGACCTAACCGTGGTGGTCAACAGGAAACGGAACAGTCTACAGCTGGCCCGTCAATCGAACTTCGTTTTGCATACAGTTTGCTCGAGAAACTGATTCAATATCTGGATAAGGCTACTATTAACATGAAACTTCTTAAACCCTCCCAGACGTTCAGCCGAAGAAATTCCTATATTAAATCATCACGTGATATTAAATTCTTTTGCAAGGTCGTTTTGCCAATCATGGAAAAGTATTTCTCTACGCATAGAAACTATTTTATAGCGGTAGCCACGGCAACGAACAACACTGGAGCTGCAAGTCTTAAGGAAAAAGAGATGGTTGCCGCTCTGTTCTGTAAACTGGCCAGTCTTTTAAGATCCAAGTTGGCGGCGTTTGGTGCTGATGTTAGAATAACGGTCAGGTGTCTGCAAGTGTTGGTAAAGGCTATAGATGCCAAATCTTTGGTTAAAAATTGTCCCGAATTTATTAGAACGTCCATGTTGACATTCTTTAATAATACCGCTGACGATTTGGGGCATACTATCATAAATTTGCAAGAGGTAAGTAGTCTTATTAGTTTGTTTTTCGTTTTTTCTAATAGGAATTGTTTCTACAGACCTGATTCAATATCACAGAATTTTATATGAACTACAATTTAAATGTAGAGGTGATTTATAATCTTCCTTGACTAATTAAGACTCGATCTTCTTACTTAAATTAGATAAGATTAGCTTGGGAGTGGATTATACATCCTTTACCACTTTAATCAGACTTCACAAGCTTTAAACTGGCCCTTCTTTGTAAATCTTGCTGCTTTGGATTTGTCCTCACCAACCCTTGTAAACCAGAGACAACAAAGGGCTTCACAATAGCACCATAAGTGTTCTGCGGTTTCTTCTTCCTGGCAGAACCTACATAGGTTTGCCTCTGCCATGCCCATTGTTTTCAGGTGTTTATTTAGTCTGCAATGACCTATTAAGTTAACTCACTATTATCCTTGATGCCTTCCGATTGTAGTTCAGAAGGTTTTTGTAAATTCCTGCGAGTATTTAGGAAATTAAATTTAGGGGCCGGTACTATACAATAAATACACCGAGTGCTCACAAAATTACTTGCAAGCCTGTTCTTTACTTCGTCGTATACTGTTGTGATACGATTTTACAATTTTAGTGGCTGGATAGGATGCAGATTTCTAATGTTTTAGCACTTAGGGGACACTTCCGGTAAAACCGGAATTTGTATTTTTACGTCATTATAAATATTGTCAATAAATAAGTTTTAAAAAATCGCTTTGACGTATTTATTTACCTTCAGAATATTTTGTGTTATAAATGGATTTTTTGGTTTAGGGAAAATATAAATGGATTTTTTGTTTTAGGGAAAATATAGTCATCTAAGAGGAACTCATCTAAAAACATCAACGTCTTTATTTTATGTTAATTCAGTTATACTACCAGTTTTGACAGCAATGTTTGATCATCTGGCTAATTGTGAATATGGACAGGATTTATTACGTAAGTCCTATTAAATGTAACTTGTTGTACATCTATATAAATTTATAATTCACAGTTTTTAAATTGCAGTTGGGTAAGATATAGTTTACTTATTTGTCTTTTAGTGGATGAAATTCAAGTCGCCTCTTACAAGATCCTTCAAGCCCTCTACCACTTAGGTACTGATGCCACTTTACATCACGACAGAAAATATTTAAAAACTGAAATGGAAAAGTATAAGCCTGCCTTGGGTTCCTGTCTCGGCGCCTTCAGTTCTACCTTCCCAGTAGCCTTTTTGGAACCACATTTGAATAAAAATAACCAGTATTCCTTGCTCAATCGTATAGCTGACCACTCACTTGAAGCTCAGGATATAATGGCAAAAATGGAAGCGTTCATGCCCACATTGGAGACTATTTTAGCCGAGGTCGATCATGTGGTGGAAAGTGACAAGACGTATTCGGATGCGCCCCATATTATTGACGTAATAATGCCGATGTTGTGCTCGTATTTGCCGTTCTGGTGGGCTCAGGGTCCCGATAATGTCAGTCCTACAGGAGGGTATGTCAAATCTTTTAAGGTTCTTATTGTATAAATAGGCTTTATTCACAGTTACTTTAGATGCCATACAACGTTATTCTACGATTAACTCAATTTCACACAAATTGCAAGTTACAAGGTTGTTCGATCCAACTCTTCATTTAATAAAGTCATTAAGTTCTCTTGTTAAATTCTTTATATTTAAATATTTTCTATCTATAGGTCATACGTTTCGATGGTGACGGCCGAACATATGAATCAATTACTTAAGAACGTCTTAAAACTTATTAAGAAGAACATCGGTAATGAAAGCGCACCCTGGATGACAAGAATAGCAGCGTACACTCAGCAAATTATTATAAATAGCAGTGAGGAGTTGTTAAAAGATCCGTTCTTACCATTAGCGGAAAGAGTGAAAAAGAGAACTGAGACCATGTTTCACAAAGAAGAAAGTTTACGAGGATTTATTAAGAGTAGTACCGAGGATACTTCACAAGTAAGATATTAGGTGTATTTATTAAATTAGTGCTTTTAATCATTTTTAAAAAACCAGAAAATATCTAAAAACACCGGGCGTCAAGTTTCAAATTTACCACCCTATTTTTTTATTTATACAGTGTGTCTCTGGATAGGTGTTAGAAGAGGACAAATTGACCAAAAATTTTGGAATTTTTAAACGTCCTTTTGGGAAAACTGGTCGCATGGTCCAAAACTGATAAATACAAATTTTTACTCCGATTGGTAATATACAGGGCGAGTTATTTCACATCAAAATATAAAGTTAAAGTGAAAAAAATATTTTTGTCAATTTTTTACATTAAATTATTATTTTTTTTTTAAATTCTGCTTCCCCTTGCCCATTATTAAAGTAATGCCTAATGTAAAAAATTGACAATTACATTTTTTTACTCTTATGCTTTAACTTCAAATTTTGACATAAAATTCAACTTTCTACAACATTTTTTTTATACAATTTTGTTCTAGTTTTAAGAATAAAAGTAGTCAGTTCCCGGGCATTTTTCATATTTTTAGTTATAGGTATAATACCAATTGGAGTAAAACTTTGTATTTATTAGTTTTGAAACATGCGGCTAGTTTTCCCAAAATTATGTTTTAAAATTTAAAAATTTTTTGGCAAATTTTTCCTCTTGTAACACTTATCCTGGGACACACTGTATACTATAAAACAAATAAAAATATCAGTTTGTTCGGTTAATTCTGTAGTTTTCCAATCTGTAATTAGACTTTTATTATTTCTAAAGATGTATAAAGTACCCCAGAAATTGTGTTATTTAAAATGGAATATAATCTATATTGTATCACCATTATTGTTTTTTAAAGCTTAAAAAAATACCACATTTTTAATATTTTCCATAATATGCCGATAAAAAAATATGATAAAATGATCCTTATTTCTTCAGGGGTGGTCTACATTTATACTTATACTTGGACTCACCTGCATGATCCTTTCATTTTTATTTGCCACTTTCTTCTTTGTCACTTTATATTAATTTATCAACTTACTTTTTTAGATTGAAACTCAAATTCAAGAAGACTGGCACCTCTTGGTCAGAGATATTTATTCATTCTATCCTTTGTTGATAAAATACGTCGACCTACAAAGAAACCACTGGTTAAGACATAACATTGAAGAAGCTGAACATTTGTATAATCACGTAGCAGAGATCTTTAACATCTGGTCTAATTCCCAGTACTTCTTGCGCGAAGAACAAAACTTTATTTCGGCAAACGAGATCGACAATATGGTTCTCATTATGCCGACTGCTACTAGGAGGAGTGTGGTACCAGATGGAAGTCAGCCAGTTGGAAAGGTAATTTTGTTAAGTGTGCTAAAATTGTTAAAAAAATAATTTTTGATATCTGATAGTAAAGTGAGCTACAAAAACGGTGATACACATTTTTTATATTATGTCATTTTTTTTTGCTTTAACTCGTCTAACAATTTAAATTAACTTTTCTGTGTCTTACGTTTAATAAATCCTAAAGCACTTTATATTTCTAAAGAAGTATATCTCATATATTATAAGTAAATATAATTTTTCTAAGCAAAAAAGATACAACTTAACTCGGAGTAGGTACAGTGCTTTAAACCGTATGAGAACAAAATCTTTCATTTAGCAGCTTCTAAACTAATCTGTTTATAATAAGGATTGCTGGACACTCTAAAGAAGGTATTTAAAATGTTTTATGCATTTTTTATGTGAGTATTCTCGTATATGTGGCAGGATTCGTTACATTTACTTACTGCATATAGTTGGTTCGAACCAGGGCTAATGATAATTCTATTTATTGTAAATATTGAAGAAATAACATTATTTGCTGAAAGAAAATTAGTATAGATACTTAATTAAGTATCCAGATAAAGTCCATACAAAGTTGTTTGTAGTTTCTATCCACGTTTGATATGTTTGGTGTTTTTCTTCCTTATTCGTAGAACTTGTATATTATTCATTTTATTACAATATGTGTTAACTTTCTTACGTTTTAAAGCAAAAATGATAAACATTAAATAAAAAGATAGAGATTCTTTAAAACTAATATAATGTTTTATGTTTCGGGGCACTATCTGTAGCATACATCCATATCCCCTTATACATCTCCAAAGAGATAGTATCAAAGGTTCTAAGGATCCTTACATCTAAAAAAATCAAGATATTTAACAAGTAGTTCAAAGTAGAAAGTATGGCATCACCACAATACGATTGAAAACTGATTTAAACTTGCAGCTATTCAAATTCGTCCTGGGGATTTTATGTAGTATTTTTTTCAGATGTTAAAAAAGCTGTCCAATGCAAAAAGGTCACAAAAATCCTTTCTCTAACTCTAAACATACCCTATTTTTCTCAGTTGTTTAGAAGATAATGAATAAGTTTGGAACATATCAAAACCCCTCGTTAGTTTTGGTTAGTTCTGATTTAATGAACTCATCTTTTGAGTTCCGTAAGCGTTCCATGCAATCTATTATTGTAGATAATTCTATGGCATTACTCTTAAAGACACCAAACTTCTTACTTTAGCGGCTTTTTCATTCCAAGAGTGTCCAGACTATTAGAATCACCTGCATAGGTAGTTTATTCTTCTTTAAACTTCCTAATAAATAAAATGCTTCTCACTACCCCTTGCTCATCATACCTTAGTACTTAGGATTTAAATCAGTCTTGAATTAAAACAATATTTTTTACCTATTTGGATTTCGAAAATCGTGTGAAATTTGTATAATTGGTGGTAGTTTTTTTCATATCATAATCTAATCTAATTTACATTTATCTTCTATGATTTGTTTTCATATTCTTTTTACGGAAAAATCAGTAAAATTAAAATATGTACCTTTTATTACCTTATTTCAATGTCTTAATTCCACATGTCAAAAAGTTGTTTTCTCATAACTTTCATGTCGTAGTTAATTTTGGAACGGAGTGTGTATAGATTGTTTCAGAGGTGGTGAATGTTTCGTCACATTACCTGACGTCATATCCAGATTAGGGCAGGTCGTGTATTGTAACATATATTAAACCAAAGGAAAAATTTTGACTTTTTTATTTAGACGTTAGAATATTTCTTAAACTACTTTATTTAATGAAAAAAAACTTTTAACTTATGGGAATTAAAATATTTTTAACTTACATTAAATACCGCACTCACGGGTAATACAGTTTACCTTCTTTTTCTCCATTTGAAAATACTTTACCATCTTTAAAATAAAAACTTGTTCGGCTTCTGTATATCGTTGCGGCTTATTTACTAATAACGACCTATATTAAAAATACTAACACTTTGCAGTAATCGTATATAAAAATCACAAAACAGCACTTAACGTTCAAAACTGGTTTCAACAACTTACGCTGCACGAATAATTTGCGTTCATAAAGTTGCAGGTTAAGCACAGGTTCACAGTACAGCAAAATAGGTCTGAATAGTCGGTTAGTTCGAAACATACGTACTTAACACTTATAATTTTCCTATTTACTCAACGTTTTACATAAAAATTAATGAAAATATTTGAGACGTCTAAAATATTGAAAAATGATTACGACGGTTGTTGACATTTGATTGATTACTAACGATTTCTCTCAGACTTACGTCAGTGACGTAATTTTCTTGTCTCTCTTGGTTTAGACGTTATAAAAAGAGAACAACAAGGTATGACGAAATATTCACCACCTCTGAAACAATCTATATAAAGTATTTCATTATTTTATGTATAACTTGCTGGACTATAATTTCTAAATATTTTTTTAGAAGAAGAAGAAACATCGTGATAAGAAAAGGGACAAGGATAAAGAAATCCAGGCTTCCCTTATGGTAGCCTGTTTGAAACGTCTGTTACCAGTAGGTCTCAACTTGTTTGCTGGCCGAGAACAAGAATTAGTCCAACATTGTAAGGATAGATTCCTAAAGAAAATGCCTGAGTACGAAATTATAGGTAAGGTTTAACCTCAAAAATAAATAAGTTGTGTTTTTACACCCTAAGTGTTATTACTTTTTGACAAACCTCCAAACTTACAGCATGTCTTTGGAAGTTCTTACCAAATGGGAAACTTTTAATTATTAACATTACAAAAAAGTGCCTTTGTATAAACAGTTCTGCTTGATGAGAAAATACAGTTTCACAAAAATATTTGTATGTTGGATGTAAGCTGTAAGTTTAAAAAAGGCTTGTTTTCAAATTATTATATAGAAAATTTCCTAACTACGACGCGAAACTTTGATGGGTTATTTCTTATGTCATTTATAAAAAGTTCCTATATACATAAGTCCAGAGTTGCTTCGTTCCTGAGTTTTTTAAAAAAATTAATATTTTATAAATACGCTTAAACCGATTTGGTTGAAATTTGGTACGTTTGTTTGATTTAATAAAATTCTTGTAAAGCTCTAAGAACTAGATTGTCTTTATTGGGTCCCGTTGCGTCTCAGTGGTCACAACTGCCCATATTATTGAGAGAAATGTACGCTACTGGCTTTTTATATAGTTTTTATATTTTTTCCTATAGAGCAACTAAAAATACAACTTTTGTATCCTTCATTTTTTTTAAATCTAGCTTCATATTTAAGATATTTATAAAATACCTACTTTTAAAAAATAATTAACGCCCTGTATCTCAGAAACGAAGTAACTCCGGACATATGTTTATAGGAACTTTTCTTCATAAAATGACATAAGAAATCCATCCTTTAAAGTTTCGTACCCTATTTAGGAAATAACATATATCTTAATTTGGACACAAGTCTTTTTAAGGCCACCCTGCACATCTTACATACGAGGAAATGTATTTTCTTATCAAGCAGGACTTTTAATGAAGAGGCACTTTTTTCGTAAAGTTAGACACGCTGTATATAGAATGCCCTAGGATAGGTCAGGCCACTACATCATCAATTTCTTCTAAACAAATGCCTTTAATACAGAATTAGAATTAGGTTGTTTGTAAAGAAGGAACTTAATTGTGGATTTTATTGATATTTGGACAATTAATAAGCCGAAAATACGTAAAAATAAATTCAAAATTGTTTGGTCTTTTGTCATATTTGGCCACCTATCCAGGTGAACGCTGTATACACAAAACTATCAAACGCTTTGTTTCTGTAATTGCATATACCCTGTGTGAAGCTTTTAAAATTTTTGTACAGTTTATACTTTATTTTATTAGTAAATCATAAAGTATTATTTCTTTAGATTTTGCTAAGAACCAACTTACTTTACCGGACAAAATCGACCCAGCTGACGAAATGTCGTGGCAGCATTACCTTTACAGCAAATTGGGAAAGAAAAGTGTCACCGTTAACACCCTCGATAGCAACGGTAAAAATCAACTTGAAGAAACTGTCGATAGAATAGTCGCGATGAGCAAAGTTTTGTACGGATTGCATATGGTATGTTTTGGAAAGCAATATCAGAATTAATTTTTTAATCTCGTATTATTTATACAATTTTTAGGATTATGACTATAGTTGCTACTCAGGGGAGGGGAAATTTTTTTTAATAGCTTTTGTAAAATTCAATATTTTTGCATCTTGAATGTAGGTTTAGTGAATTTTTAAAAATTAGTTTTTTAAACGATAGCTATAACCAGCTTCGCCACATTTAGGATGTTTCCTTTGAAATCTTTTTTCGTTACATTTAGTTTTAATTGTTGCTACTTTTATTGTGGGAACTACGTTGGGCATTCTTTATAATTTAAGTGTTGGCAACATTGAGGTTGTCAAGTGTCATCTGATGTTGCCACTACAAAGTATAACATTTTGAGTATAACCTTAGCATGTATGTTATTTACAGTCTCCTGAAAATTGTGTTTCAGCGAAACACCAAAGCCATGAACATTTTCGAGAAATGACTCTTGGGCTTAAAATACTACCGGGTGATGCATCGCCGGGCGGGACATAGGAAATTCCATGTAACTTTTAATGGGGACAATAATTGGCTCCCTAATTATTATAATGTAACAATTTTTAAAAATATATTAGCATCTAACTAGCAAACGGGTTAACCGAAAAATCTAAAGTTTTTACCATGGACGTAGATTTGCATGCTCTTCAATAAACTTCAATAGAATTTTTATCTAAAATAATTAGGGGAGCCAATAATTGACCCCATTAAAAATTACATGGTATTTCCTATGTCCCGCCCGGCGATGCATCACCCGGTATATGTATGTATGTATGTCCCAGGATAGATATGTTACAAGAGGATAAAAATGGAACAAAATTTTTGGAATTTTAATAAGGCATTTTTGGAAACCTGGTCGAATGGTCCAAAACCATGGAATACAAAATTTTACTCCAATCGGCAATCGCAGGGCGAGTTATAACTATGGTAATGAAAAATAACCAAAAGAAAAGTACTTAAATTTTTAAAAATAGAACAAAATGTATAGAAAAATGTTATGGAAAGTCGTACTTTATGTCCAAATTTAAGTACGGTAATTCTAGTTACAAAAAACTTATATATATATATTTATTCTTGTTTGGCAATTAATAAAACTATTTAGTTATAGTAAGCAGATACTAAGTAGGTACTTCGCACGTCAACTAACTTTAGTGTTACTTTGACAAAATAAAAACCTATATAATATATATTTTAATTCGTTCCTTGATACTAAGTGTAAAAATGTTGACTAAAACATTTATTTTATTTTAATGCTCTAATTTGAAACATTGTACCTGCTCTATTTTAAAAAATAAAAGTACTTACCCTTGGTCATTTCATGATAGTTTCAGCAACGTCAAATGATCAGTTAAAAAAGGAAGTCAAAAAACTAGCATCAGATTATTTTGTATCAAGACTGTTACACAAGTTCGTTTAACAATCGACTATTTCAGCACTTAAAAACTTAAAACGGGTGACGCGCCGTATAGACCCGACTTAGCACCAAGTGATTTTATGTATAGATCATAGAGAATAATATAAACATAAAAAGAACTATTAAGTTATTTTCAAAAAAAAGTTACCTTTTTATTAGGCTTAAATTACAAATAATGCTCGCCGTAGTACCAGCAGTTCTACATTTAACATATTAGTCATTTTAACATAGTATTTTTATATATATTTTTAAGGCTTCTTTTCGGTAGTTTTTTTAGTCAGAAAAGGTTAAGAATCACTGTGCTTAATCACTAAGTTTTTTTAGTAATAGTATAGGAGGTAGCAACGTTTTCGAAAAATATTTTTAGATCAGCTTATTTTTTGATGTATAGTTCTCCTTCCTCTTCTGGATAGACCCTGGGCTGTCTGGCTGGCGCTAGTGGTTGCGTTTATTAGTTCGCATCCTACCTGTACTGGTAATAATCCAGGTTTTGAAAACATTTTAAGAAATCTAATTTTGAATTTCTTGTCTTGAGATAGGTTTTTAACAAACATATTTTTTTATTGCCAGACACTTTTATCATAGTCGTCCCCTTCTAACTTCATAAACCGTTCGGTATATTTTGATGAAACTTGAAACGATCATATATGACCAAGGTCTGCATTTTTGACATATTAGTGACAGCTCTTAATGTCAAGGTGACAGGTCTAAAATGTCAAGGTCAGCCAGACAGCCGAGTATCTACCCGAAAGAGGAGGAAGAACAGCATATCAAAAAATCAGCCAACCTAAAAAGTCTTGTTTTCCCGACGTTGCTACCTCCCGGACTATAAGGGCTGTTAGATCAATAACAAGAGTTATACAATTCGTCACCTAAATATTTTTTTTGCATTGTCTCCGACGTAATTGGAAAACAAAATAAGTTTGATTATGTTCGATTTTAGTCATCAACTTATTATTTTATTTATTTAATTTATTTTATTACGTTGCTTTCTGCCAGATCGATCACCCGCAGCAACAGCAGAAAGGTGTTTATAGATCTATCGTCTCGACCCAAAGAAAGAGGGCGGTACTATCTTGCTTCCGTCAAGCTTCTTTGCACAGTTTGCCAAGGTTTGTTATTTTTGCCTTTTTGTGTATATTTAAAGGGCTTTTTTATTGTGTTGTTACGTTTAGTTTTTTTTCTAGTGTCACGTTGTTTACTTACTAACTGCTTTACTAAATTCCGTACGAAATAAAAAATTTTAAGAGTAAGTTTTATTTATTAGAATATAATAAGTTTATATCAAATATAGAAACAATTCAATGCAAATATATAAGGTATACCTTTTAGCATTGCCACGAATACATTTAAGAAATTGTGTGTTTTGTAGAGAATAATTTATATTTACTATGTTGCCGAAGTTTTTATAATTGCAACGTTCAAAATTAGTTTTTATTATTGTTTTTTTTCATTTAAAAAGAGTTAACTGTCAATTTTTTGTAATAAAATTACAAGTGTTTAAGTCTACATACACGTCGTGCCACTTTAAAAGGTTCATGTGTGGAAATGCGTGGAAATAAGGCGGTCTAAAGCAACAAGAAAGCAAGACTGATTCGTCACCTTATCATGAAATGTTTATATGCAGGCATTCTTTGTCTAATCTCTTCTTGCTAGTGCTTTACTCACTGAATCATATTGGAAGCATCTAGTTGGCACGACGTGTATTGGAGTGATATATTATTATTTTTTGACAAACTATACTAACATTGTATTGAACATTTTATTTGTATTTTTTTGTGTTACTAACCAAAGGCTTCAAAACCAAAAGCTGGCGGAGATGGATGGAAAAAGGTTTTAAACGCAGCCAGGAAAAGAGCAGCTCTGGCTTGTCTTAGATGTACTCCTTTGTATAAACTTAGCAGGTGTGTGCTTATTTTTATTTATTAGGAATATTAATTTTATTGTGTACACAAAAATACCTCTTTTCACTTTCACGACCGTTAAAAAATCCTGTTTTTTAATCGTTAACATGAAGATAAAGTACTCCATTCTAGTACATAAAGCATTAAAAAAGTAACTTTTTTAATACTTCAAAGCTTTTTTTCACAGTAGTTTCGTAGTGTTTTGTTTCAATGCCTACTGCAATAAATTTAAATATCAGTTTATGCAATGTAACAGGAAACGCGACATAAACTGAACCAAAGGGTCAAGTTACCTTTGATTTCGTCATTATTTCATTTAGTTCATGTGTCACTAGTTTTAAAATATGACAGTTTGCGGATAAATTTAATAAAAATTATTGAAATTAATAGTAATAATAAATTTGGATGACTAAGAAATTGAAAAGGAATTTATACAATTTTAGTATTATTTCCACAAAAAGTAAGTACATACAATTTTCTAAAATCAAATTATCAGTGCTTAGTTATGAAAAGGAGAAATGTCTCTTAAAAAATAAGAAGGCTATGATTTTTTGTTGAAATATAATGGCTGTGCTGCAAAAATTAAAATTAAGAAGTTTAAATAAAAAACATGTATAAAATGGTATTTTGGGAAATTTTTATACGGTCGTAGAAAAAATATAGTATAATATAACACAAGCATAAAGTGTCATTTTTCACTTGTTACTAAAAAACTATTTTTTTACTTATAGAAGGTAAAGATCTAAATTTCACTTTTTTTTATCAAGGCATCAGGCAATAAACATTTTCATTCGAACCTATCGGGACTTTTGGCTTCAAGATGAAAATGTAGGACAAGAGGTGATGATCGAAGATTTAACTCAGAGCTTTGAAGATTCTGAACTAAAGAAAACCGACGAGGAAAATGAAGGGGAAAAACCTGATCCACTCACTCAACTCGTTACTACTTTCTGTCGAGGAGCAATGACTGAACGGTGAGTGGTTAAAAACAACGTATCATTTAGTTTAAATTAGGGCATTAAAATAATTGATACAATACGAGGTAATATGCCATACAAGTAAGGATGGACTTTATTTTATATTGCCAGTATAGTAATAAAATATTTTTTTAACTTTTTATCTGCAGCATTAAACTTTTTCCCCACGGAACTATAGACGGCAAGTAACTCCTACATGTATAAAGAAAAACTTAGATCACCATCATTAATTGTATCATAGCAAATACAATGCTAAATAATACACTGGCAAAAAGTTTATGTCACTTTTAAATTGTGAAATTTGGTATTATTTTCCGTTACGTTTTTACTTGAAAATGCATTTGTTTTAGTACTATTTTTTGTTAACAAGGCTTAATAGTAAATATTAAATTGGAAATAATTATTTTGATTTTCCGATTTATTCTGATAAAGAAACCAATTTATATTTAAAATTAAATTTGTGCTATTGTCTAGGACCTTATAAAAAAACTACTTTAATTAAAAAACCTAATTCTTAATAGCGTGTATTCTTTTCCCTTGCATTACTGACTGCTGGGAGTCGACGAGATATAACGTTAATTAAATAAAAGATCATATTGTGGCCGATGTTATTCCACTTCTGCAATAACAATGCTTTCTTTTTAGCTCCGGTATATTTCTTGGAGCTGATATACCGGTATGGAAATCAAACCGCCATCCTTAGCAAATATGTGCGTTTAATTCCCTCCACCAACATAATATGTACTCTCCCGCAATCCACCGCTGCAACAAGCTCGCCAATTTGAGCAGAAAGAGATCAGGGACTGCCGGCCCACCGCTTCCGTTCCTGGTCGGACCCCACCTTGAATATTTAATATGCTTTTAATTCCCTATGGTCGGCGAATTGGTTTCCACACCTGTATGTTTTTGTATATATCTCAGCTCGTCCCAGACTGACAGATGGTAACAAATTTTGACCGAAAATACGTATGACAGATATCTTTCAAAAACAGTTTCACCATCATATGCTTAAATAGTCACAATTTTAAAGAGACCAATTTTTTTTGCCGGTGTTTTTAAATAATTTAATCATTACTCACAAGAAAACTATCCCAGGTGTCAGTCGCCAAATATTGATAAAACTGCAATATGTTGTAGTACATCAAAAAATAAGACACACGTATTTTTTATCGGCCATTAAATACTTAAGGGGTGAAATGCACCACTGGAATTAACCCTCAATATTGTTTTTTCAAATATCTTGAAAACGAATTGAGATAACTTTACTAATTAAAACCATAATTTTATTTATCCAAAAGTCTATCCTATTTTTTCTCAAGATATTTGAAAAAAAACAAATAATTTTAAGGGTGGATTTCAGGAGTGCATTTCACCCCATAAAAGTGTTTATGGCCTATAAAAATATGTGTCTCTTATTCTTTGATATACTACAACATATTGCAGTTTCATCAAAATCGGCGAGGGACACCTGGGATAGTTTCCTTGTTAGTAAATTAACATAACTCAAAAATACAGGGTGTGTCAGAACGTATCCTTAAAAATTAAATATACAGGGTCATCCCACTAACGTTAAACAGGGTCATGTTTGCGGCTTTCATCGTATTAAATTAAAACTATCATTAAATAAATTATTTTTTTAATAAGATACTTTTTTGTTTGTTAGATCTGGAGCGTTGCAAGAAGACCCGCTTTACATGAGCTATGCAGAAATTATTGCCAAGTCTTGTGGTGAAGAGGAAGAGGAAGGTGAAGAAGGGGGAGAAGAAGGCGGCGAAGGTGAAGAAGGAGGATCGTCCATTCATGTAAGTTAAGAGTAAAAAAACTACCAATATTTTTATTAGTATGACAATATAGTCGAAATCCGTAATTCCCATTTTTTTTATATTAAAATTCAATTATTTTCAATGATTACATGTCTTTTCCTGTTAGAATACCATGCGGAAACTTAAGGTGAGTTATGGTTAGCAGCCAACATACCTACACTTATCCTCTATCATATACCATATATAGTATTCATATTTAAAAATATCTGTCTTTCAGTTCTTTGCGAGGTATAAAAATGCGTGTTTTTACGGCCGTTAAAAAAAACTTTTTTTCATTATAGTCCACTATATAAAGCGTTAAAAAAGAAATTTTGCAGTGCGGTGCATTTTTTACTCTTTTAATTAGTGTTTTTTTTCAATGTCAACTAGAATTTATTTTATTACGAATCTATGCCCGATGCTCATAACAATAAACGCGACATCAACCAAACTATTAATTCCGCCATTACTTCTTTTGGTTTATATGTCACAAACAAAACCGTACGTAGGGGGAGGGGGCCCTTTGCCCCCTCCCTCCCAGGGGCCAAAAAAGATCTCTTTAAGATGTTTTGCTTGCTGGAGGTGGTGCCTTTTTTTTTTGGTTGATGCGAAGATGCCTTAGCCGCTCTGTTTACCTACTTGAACTACTTTTTTTTTGTCACCCTTCTCGCTGTTGAACCCCTCTCCCAAAAATCGTGTTCTGCATACGGCCCTGCTTACAAAACTATTAAATTTATCAGTTTGCGTATAAATTAAATAAAATATCGAAAATTAATAATAATAATGGAATCACATAACCCACAAATTGAATTTATACAATTTATAAGGGGGTAGAAAAAAATTTTATGCATAAAATGTCTTTTTTTTGTAAGGAAATTGCCGCACTCGCCTGACCGCTTGTGCTGTCAAACTTCTCATTTCTAATAAAAGTATCACTTGTTACATGAAATACTATGTGTTTACTACCATTGTTTCTTGCCAATACATAAAAAACGGTGTTTTCTGTAATATTGATTCTTTCTGAGGAGGGAGGATATCTTATCTCGATTATTTTTATATACATTTTTCTAAAGTGTTTCTAGCAAAAACATGTTTTGGTTCTCTAGATATTTGAGCTTAAACCTTTGTTAGATTAAAAAATGTTGTGGTTTGGCAGAAAATGGTTTTATTAATAAATAATAAATATTTAACTTAAATAGATGTAAAATATAACTGGTATTATACAAGTGTATAAT
>JACEGR010007698.1:0-45770 GCA_014170235.1 Listronotus bonariensis
ATTTTCGGTGTTATTCCTTACTTATTTAAGTTGTTACTGACTTACATTTAGTTCCACCGTATTTATTTTAGTTTTTGTGTATATTTTTTTTCTCAAATTTAAATAAATTATGCTTTTCCCACCTCAAATCCTGAGCTTTTAAAATTAAACAAAAAATATTTAAATAATGAAGCTACCAACTAAACAAAGAAATTATAGGAATATTAAAAGAGAGATCTTTCGTTTGTTAACTTTATTTTACTCAAAATAATGTGGTTTTTGGTATATGCTTAAATTTAGTCAAAAACAAAATTCATCAGAAATATTACTCAAAAACTAAAATGAAAAATTAGGTGAGTATAAACAACAAATTTCAAAGAAATTTCCTAATAAATGTAATAAAAGTAAAGAAAATTTGTGTCCAGTAATAATAATTAAAAAATATTCACGAACTAGTTAGTGCCAATCGGATTCATCATGGCCAGTCAGTTCGTTTAACAGTAAAGTATGTGTAAAATGGCGAATGCGCAACCGAACGTAAGGGTTGGTAAATGCTAACTAGCGTAATGTATTGTCGCCAATCGTATTTCCCGTAGAAAAACTTTTCTTTTAATATTTCGACTATCCAATTTAAAACATTAGTACTCTACTTTCCAGTTTTTAATATTACAACATTTCCAAGATAGCCGACCCGTGCCCACTTCGTTGGGCGTTAATATCTGAACTTTTTGTTTAATTATAATAAAATATAGCCTATAACACTCCTGAATAGTGTAGATTTCTGATTGTGAAAGAATTTGTATGATCGGTTCAGTATTTCCGAAGATTAGCGACAACAGACAAACAAATACAAAAAAAGGTACAAACTTTACATCTTATTAGTATAGATTTCCGATTTCTAAACTTTGTCCAAGTTACATATCGAGGGCTACACCGCAGTACCTCGTAAGTAACATTATAATTATTAATTATATTCGTTTTTAATACCCTATAACTTTTAAATAATAAACTATATTTACTTGCGAAATACAGTTTAGAAATCATTGGCTTTTAATAGGATAATATTATTAAAAAAATAACCCCTCCTTTTACCAAATTATTAGTATTAAGCAGTTTTTTGTCTGTTCTCTAAAATGTATATACAAAAATACATGAGACACTTATAAATGTCTATATATAATCAATAACCCCACATTCTTAATAAAAAAACGACAAGTTTTCTTTGGCTTGGGATCCATATGTTGAAAGTTTTTTATGAGCGTTTTGTGTAATAAGTTAAAAATTTCCCCTGTAAAAATAATCAGTGTTTTTCCAGGGAAACATAAAATTTTTGACGCACGACACAAAGATTTCATGAAAAACTTTCATCGGTGATCCCAAGCTTTATACTTCAATCTTTAATTATTCTGACCAATCGTTTTTGTTCTACAAATACATTTATATTTACCATATCCTCGTTATTAAAGGTAAAATTATGCAAACCCAAATCTTATTTAGGAAGGTTTTGCGAGTTTATCTAAAAATGCGTATTTTAAATGTTATATTTATTTGTATTTATTTTTTTAGTACTTCGGAATGGCACGCCTCTGGCAATAAAAATATAATACGTCATCATATTGTTTGCAGCGTTGCCAACACAAAGGTATTTGTAAACAATTTTGATTTGTTTTCTTTGTCACACACGTTTGTGTTTTCATGTTTTGTATTTTAATCATTGCAACAAAACAAACGGATTTTTAGCATTGAAATAACGCGTAATGCTTCGTCTCCTGTAAAGGATAAAAGGTCATTGCACCCTCACGCTTTTTACTCTGAAGTGAATTATTCTGTTATTATCTTAAATTTTATTATAATTCTATTTTGTTTGAGGTATATAATTATGATTCATTGTTTGACCTTTTATTACTGTAATACAAAATCTTTGTAATGAAAAATTATTTTCTAATTTTTAGTTCGGTTCGGTTACTGTATATCTAGATATTTTAAGATTATTATACCAATTTTGACAAAACACTTTTTTCCTTTTTTAATACAAAAATGATTCTATACCTTAAATGCTAACTGTACTGCATCAGCCAAAGTGTCCTGCGCCTGTAGCGAAAAGGCACTGACGTGTCTGTCACTCTTCAAAAAGTGCAGCAATTCGCTCGCATTGGCTAACCAGAACGCTTGCGATGTGCTCTCAGTACTTCTATCTTGCACAGTGTGACGTATTAACATGGCAGCATGTTGGAGCAGTAAGGTAAGTTTGTGGGCTCGTTCTGTGGGGGTTAGTTCAGGTCGATAATGCGTCGATGCTCGATATCTGCAATTAAAAATAAAGAAGTGCGTCACTTGGTCAAAATACAATAGGATCAGCCGAAGATCTATAAAAAGAATTCCTACAAAATATAATCTTACCTGGCACATAAATATAACGTGTAGGCAGGTGCCAACCTGAAGGTCGGTGTTGTAACATCTAAATGTGTGATGACTCTGGCTAAAAATTGTTCTTGGGGATCTTCGGGGAATTCTAGGACAGCTGGCAAGATTGGGTCTTGGCCTCTGGGATATCGGTCCATACCACTTAACCTTATAAAAAATACTCGTCTTAAAATTAAAGTATTTTAAAAAGATTATTAACAAATCTTAGAATAGTTACAATTTTTTACAATTTATGTATACCGGGTGTTGCTCCGTCGAGGCGGGACATAGGGAATCCCATGTAAATTTGGAAGTGGTCCAATATTCGCTCCCTAATTATTTTAGAAGAAAATATTATTAGGATTTTTAAACAGCATGAAAAGTTGTACCTAGTGTACAAATTTCAGCTCTTCTCAGTCCGCCAGCTAAGAGATAAATGCTAAAATAAGTTACGAATCTCCTATCTTCTTACGCGCCTTGTATTATTAGAAGTTTATAATAAAATACTAGAAAAATTATTTAACCTCTTACCATATTATCAAATGGTTTTACCAGGGAGATAGTTATCGAAGAGTAGCGGACATGTTTGCAGCCTATTTTCCCAATAGGCCAATACCAAGTAAATGGACAATAGAACGGACGATAAAAAATTTGAAACTACAGGCACAGTAATCAATAATTGCAAATGTGAAGAAAATCGACGTGATCTTTCGCCAAACGATTTTTTTCTATGGGGACATTTAAAAACTAAGCTACCAATAAAAAATATGAGAATTTAGTCCAGCTAAGGAATGCTATTTCCGCTGAATGTGCCAGAATATCGATGTACCAACTAGCCAACGTAAGAAATGAGTTTTATAATCGTTTGGGTTATTGTCTGGCAGTTAATGGAGGAATATTTGAGCATTTGATTAAATCCTGATATTTTCGTCATAAATTGATTTCTAAATGTAGAAAAAGTTGTTTTATTGTCTTGCGTAACTGTGAGTGCATGTGTTGGAATTAGCTGTAAACTAAAATGAAATGCGAGGATTCTTTTTGAAATTCCCGTATAAAATTGTTCAGTTTTGGCAATGACATTATAAATTAAAGATCTAAATTGTCACTAATAAATCGATA
This sequence comes from Listronotus bonariensis, assembly GCA_014170235.1. NCBI lineage: Eukaryota > Metazoa > Arthropoda > Insecta > Coleoptera > Curculionidae > Listronotus > Listronotus bonariensis. The sequence goes on from JACEGR010007698.1 coordinate 3,502, forward strand.
TGGTGTTTTTTATTGTTGATTTCTAGAGTACAGGGTGCATAATGAGATACCACGTTGCAGAAGTATTAAGCAGTTTACTCTTTACTGGTTGGTTGAAAAATGCTCAAATTTTCATTTTGGGTGGAACTTACTGTGCTCTTCAATAAGTCCTAATAGCATTTTTTCTAAAATAATTAGGGGAGCCAATATTTGACTACTTCAAAATTTACATGGGATTCCCTATGTCCCGCTCGACGGAGCAACACCCGGTATGTGAAACCATAGGTGAAACAAAGGAGAAGTCTACTTGTTTTTATCAAAATGGAATTGTGATATAATACTACTTCGAATTTGAATTTAAAATAAATTTTAATGCAAACAACATGGGAATGAGACATTTTTAGAGCAAGAGCCACACCCACTTATCACATCTAACATGTTTTTCTTTCTAAATCCGCTATCTTTGAATCAATCCAAAGTTCTCTACTATGTTGTTTAATAAGATTTTTTGTCCAATAAGAAAAAATACAACTTAAGGGTGTAAAATACGTTGTATTATTTAAGAAATAATATAATATGTTTATATAAATTTGTTCCATTGATCTTATACTTATAAATTCCATATCTAAAAATCAATCAAAAAAGCTGTCATGGCTGACATTACCACATCGTTCTGCATATTTTTTAAAATGGAGAAACAGCCAGGACTCAAAGAGACCTAAGTCAGGCAAAAAGGGTGGATGTTCCTAATATTCACTGGTCGTGGCAAAAAAATATTTAATTTTTTTGTAAACTTGTTCTAATTAAACGAAAAGCGTATTTATAAATACAATTTTAAAAATCGTTTATGAATTTGTTTTGATGCTACACCTTCCAAAAATAAAAAAATGCTACTACAAAAAATTCAATTTTTTTATTGTAAAAAACCTCGCACACTACAACTTTTAACATCGGTAAGTTAATAGATTTAAAAGAGATTTTAAACAAAAGTGTTCATAAGAAAGAAATACCATTTTTTAAAAATAAAACGAGCGAACTTGGCGCCATCTCCTATTGAACGAAAAAACTTACGGAAATTCCAAGAACCGATACGGGGTTAAAATAATGATTACCTATTTTCGGATCTGCTATCGGACCCTAAAGATCTATTGTCTTCCCTAGCCCCGCTGTGCGTGGAGACGGTTTCTACATTACCGTCAATGTCAAAAGTGGTCTCTATGTTTTCCCTAGAACCTGACGCCTGCGTGGGGCTAAGAGCCCGTGGTGAACGGCTAAATAAAACAAAAAGAAGCAAAAAATAAGCAAGAAAAAAAACGTAAAATAAAATGCAAAATCAATATAAAATAGAAAGAAAAATAATAAAAATAAATTCAGCGGTCATAAAGTAAAAAAAGGTACTTGTTTACAAACCGGACGCATCGCCGATTTTAATAAAATTTCATATACAAGGGTTTTTGGGACGCTGATCACAAATCTGAATTTTTAGTCGGGCACGATTCGTTCTCGAGATTTCCGTATTCCTCGGAGTGGTAAAAACCGCATTTAAAATGACAATGTAAAAATTAGTGTTAGATAGAGATAGGTATTCAAATGTTTTTAGAATGTTTTGAACCGCATTAACACGAAAAAACGCCTCTGCATCGTAATATTTGATTTCCACCTTTTAAAAACCCATTTTTCTATTTATTTTAACCATTTTTTCTATAAAATTGCAAAGATTTACTTTCAATCATTTCAACCGCAGAGTAGCAATGGCCGCCATGGCTACTGTGATTGAAAGTAAAGCTTTATAAATTTATGAAAAAATGGATAAAATAAATAGAAAAATGGGTTTTTAAGAAGTGAAAATCAAATATTAAGTACTAATTTAGCCTTAAATCAAGAATTTTTTGTAAAAAGAAGTGGGGATATAGTAAAAATAAGGTAAACTTGCTTCTCAAATTTGATGATGGATATCTCGGCAACAAAACGTGTACGACTAAAAATTCTTGATTCAGATTCGTGATCAGCGCCCCAAAAAAACCCCGTATACCAAATTTCATTAAAATGCGCGGTTGGTAAATAATTACAATAAATAAATAAATAAATAAATAAATAAATAAATAAATAAATAAATAAATAAATACATAAATAAATAAAAAAATAAATGTATTCAGAAAAACAAAAAAGTTTTATTTATTTTAGGATATTTTTTTGTAAGAAGTGTACCTTTCATATATTCTTGCTTGGTTGTCGATATTGCCCAAGGGGTGTCTCGTTCTGTCTTCTTGACTTGGATCTAAAAACCTGCAAATAAATATTTAATAAAAAATAATATCAATATTTGATTACATAATACTATCTTGTTAGGTTGATAATTTTCTGAAAATCGATAAGAGAGTTAGTAACGATAAGATTATTTTATTGTTTTGATATGATAAAACAGGGATATCTACATTTTTTAGTTGATATTTTCTTATAAATTTTATGGGGTTTTCGGAAAATACTGGCTGTTACAAATTCGAGGGCCAACATTAGGATCTCAGAAACGTTAAGAGATACAGGGTTGGTTAAATTTAAATTAGGGCAAAGTTGTGCTTAACAATTAGGCTATTGATTATGTACTTTAAAAAGGAGCTACAACGTTAAAGGGGTTATATTATTTCATATGGTCAATGGTCCCCCAACTATTAAAAAACTGCGGAGTGCTACCATTTGAAGAGGTGCGTTTTTGAGAACGAGGTGAAAACAGCTCCTTTTCAGTTTTTTGAGGTTAGGTCGAAAACTACCCACTTTTTTCAAGTAGTAGTCAATAGAAAAGTTGTAGAAAATTATATTTTTCATTGAAGTGCGCTTTTAAATTTTAAAAAAGTAATTTTGACAAAAATATGCTAAAAAAACGAAGCAAAAAAACCCGAAAGAAACGCGATTTTTATTTTTTTTTGTATTTTGTCCTATAACTATAACTTTTTTCATGGGGGTTCAGGTATAGGCATTAGTTTATAAAAAAAAGAAAAAGAACCTCATCCTTTCTTTACAAAAGTTCGGTTTCGGTTAAAACCGGTTAACCGAATATTAAAAAACCGGTAAAAAAATCTATTTCATTTTCGCTGCCCCTTTCTGTTTCTTTTATTCTTGAAATAATTTTGAAGAAAAAAAAAGGTCCTCACTTTAATTTCTTTCAATTCTACGTACTAAATTAAATTTCTCCGCCCGCCCCCTAAACAACGTCTGCCGCCATACGCTTGACGCCACTGTATAAAAGAACCGCTTTTCGATTTTGGTCCGATTATCCCAAAAAAACCGTATTTGAAAACCGATTATCCGAAAAATCGGTATTTGAAAACTGCTTTTTAAAACCGGTTAACCAATATTCGAAAACCGATTTTTCAAAAATACCGGTTAACCGGTATTCAAAACCGGTTTTCGAATACCGGTTTTCGGTTTTGGCCAAAACCGCGGTTAACCGAGAACCGGTTAACCGAAAACCGGTTAACCGAAAACCGGTTAACCGAAAACCGGTTAACCGAAAAACCGGTTTCGGTTGCCAGCCTAGTCTTTAGTGTTTATAGTATTGAAGAAACAATGCTATATTTAGTTTTTTATCTTCAGACACACCACGAAGGCTGAAAGCCTAAATACTAACGTACTGCAGAATAAGAAGGAGTTTGTTACCACGGGACTTAAATACTTGAAGATTTGAAGGGGAAAGAAAGATATCTGCATGCAGCAGGTTCCATATTCTAGGAATTCTAGGGATTAAAGAACGAACAAAGTGAGAAGTTCGTGAGAAGTTTAAAAAGCGGTAAATCTCTTACAGCCCGACGATTGGCAAGAGAAGTCTTCTGTAAGCAAAGGAATTTAATAAAACGTACACTCTTCTTTGGACAGAAACAAGAAAGCTGAGAGTTGAGGGGGAGGCTATTTTCTAGATATAAGAAAAATATTCTAGAGAAAGAGATGGACTCGGGATACATACAAAGTATATAAATGTATGTAATATACATACAAAGTATGGGGGAAGTACTATAAACCCAATGTCTCTTTTTTTATCTTTGGACAAACCACGAAGGCTTAAAGCCTAAATACTAACGTACCGTGGGTGTCTTAAGCGAGGTAAGAGGGAGTTTGTTGACACGGGACTTAAATACTTGAAGATTTGGGGGAAAGAAAAGACCTCCGCGGGCAGCAGGTTCCACAATCTAGAAACTCTAGGGATAAAAGAACGAACAAAGTGAGAAGTTCGGGGCCTGTCTAGTAGGACCGTATAGGGATGCAAACGAGCGCAACCACGAGTTTCTCTGTTGGGAACCGTGAGTGGAGGAACTATATTTGACAATTCTTCAGAACAGAAGCCATGGAAGTACCTATAAAAAGCGATAAATCCCCCACAGCCCGACGATGGGCAAGAGAGGGAAGCCTTTCTGTAAGTGAAGGATCATTAATGAGACGAATAGCTCTTCTTTGAATAGAATCAAGAATGCTTAGGGTTGTGGGGGCCGCCATACCCCAGATATGGGAACAATATTCCAAGGGAGGTCGGATTTGGGACACATATAAAGTGTATAAATTAGAAGGGGAAAAATACTTTTTGGCTCGGAAGAGAAATTTAAGCTTTTTTGAAGCTGCCGTGGCTATAGATACAATGTGTTTATGCCAGTTAAGGTTACTTTCAAATGTGACGCCCACAAGATTGAAGGTATCTTTGCTCTGTAATACTTGGCTGCTCATAAATAGAGGATGAGTATTTGATGACTCTTTTCGCGACAAGGAACATGATTGTGTTTTGGATGCATTAAAATGGACGAGATTTTTGGCGCCCCAATCCAATATTAAATTAAGATAAAAATTGGTTAAAATTACCTGTAAGTATTGCTATTTCCAAATTTGACTAAACTTCCATGGGCCAGTATGGTGGTTTGGTGTATTCTTTGTCCATTAACGTACGTGTGGGCGTCTGCGTGGCAAGGAGTCAGTGACGTCACTCCATCTGCGTTGGTTATTACACAGTGGCGAGGTTGGATGTGAGGACCGTACAGCTGGAGAGCGATGCCGTTGGCCGAACCAACCTGAAAAAAAATGTTATATAAAACTTAGTAGTATATTCAGGAGTTTTATTTAATTTGAAACCATAACCTTTTTGAAGCAACTCTGTACATTCAACATAAAAATATTCTTGTGGAAATTCATTGTCTCAATAAGCAGTACTTTTAATAAAGAGGTTTTTTTTCGTAACATTAATTATTAAACGGTTTTCTATTTGGAAAGAATTTTCGAAAACACGCTGTATACAGACTGTCCACGGATGGGGTATACAAGAGGACAAATGGTCAAAAAATTAACTTTTCGACCAAAAGTTATTCTTGATAAAAAATTTTGCTTGTAAAAAAATATGATTCACAGAGAGACAATGTTGATTTTGTACACAGGATCTGCACAAACTTGAAAAACATGATTTCTTCAAGAGTAAACTCCCTTTATTTTTCATGTCATGTCATGAGCCCAATTACAAAATGTATTTAGAGTATCATTTTAAATGACTTTATTACAGGGGTATTAAAATGTTTTAGAAAATTGATATTGGAGTTATCAAAAATTATTTTAAATTTTTATAATAATATGATCTAAAAACCTTTTATAATTTGCTTGAAAACACTTGCCTAATCCAAATTCCTACACAACACAATTTTTCAGCTGTAAAACAATGTGATCAAGGCGTTTTCGCCAAATTATGGATTTTAATAAAATTTTGTAATATTGTTTTTATTGATTACACACTTTATTCTGAATAAATGTTCCTAATAAAATTTTGCTTAAAAATGGAAAATAAAGACAGTTTACTCTTGGGGAAAAATCATGTTTTTTTTAGTTTTTTCGTAAACAAAATCAATATTTTCTCTTCATGAATCATATTTTTTACAAGCAAAATTTGAAGAATGACAACGTCATTTGTAATGACACTTACAAATTTTTTAACCTTTCTGGGGGGAGGGGGTAATTACCTCCTTTACCACTTATCTACGCCAGTGTTTCAACGGATAAAAATTAAATCCTATAATTACTACTTAAAAAAAGAAACAGTATCAATATATACGAAATTTGTATGAGAGCGAAACAGTTATAAAATCTTATACAAAAAGAAATAATATTACTGGACCCTGAGTTCATGAGCGCCGGCAGGAGGAATTCCAGGGGTGCAAAGCAGAAAAAATATTTAAAATTTAAGTCGAACAAAATTAAAAGATCCTTAACACGAAGGATGACTAGATTTTATCTCTTCTTTGCTACTTTCTCAATAGTCATGGGGGTGCAAAACATCTTAAAATGCCTAAAATCAATACTTTTTTTGCAAAAACTTACTACTTTTCATACATTTTCAAAAACTAAGGGGTGCAAGTGCACCCCTTGCACCCCTTCCGCCGCCCATGCCTGAGTTTCTAACATTTTTCTGCCGAAACCGAAACTATTAATAAAGGATTTTAAATACATTTTTAATATACTAGTAAATAGTCAATTACCGTACAATTATTTCATAAATGCAACCATACACAAAAACCTATTAGCGAGTAGTAAATGAACGATAAGGATAAATGGTGGATAATGAATAAATATCGTCTAAGATTTTAATTATAAGTTTACATAAAAATCCATTAATGTACAAGATTAATAGTGCTTGATAAGGTCTTAAGCATAAGTGTGCTCTTTCACGCAATATCGAGCCGGCCTAGTATTCGTTTAACTTTTCATAAACAGAAAACTGTTGACAGCAGAAGTTCACAGGATGTCCAAGAGAAATTAATTAAAACAATTAGCACGGATGTTTGTCTGAAATACTATTTAATATTTTAGTGTACAGGGTGGGTCAAATTAACGTTTTTATAGGGTACTTAGCCCTGAATCTAGGGGGGTAGGGCAAATCGGGATGTCTGCCCCGCATGACACCTTCAAGGGGCTGCAATTTAAAGCATGGCCGACGTGTACTGGACGGTGACCACTTGCGTTTGGCAAACTGGATTTATTAAAATATGTAGCGGTATGGAAATCAAACCGCAGTCCTTAGCCAATGCATGGGTTTAATTCCCTCCACCAATCTTCTATCTATTCTCCTGAAATTCACCGCTGCAACGAGCGCGTCGGTTCGAGTAACAAAATCAGGGCCTCGTGGCTTACACCGCTTTCGTCTTTTGTCGAACGGCGACGCGAACAACTCACATCCCACATCAAATATTTCCTATGCTTTTAATTCCCCATGGTCGACGAGTTGGTTTCCACACCTGTATAAGAAGTGGTGATTGTAAAAGGCAAGGGAAACCTGACTGGTCACCTCAGGATACCGGAAAGTATCCAAACTGAGGCTCTGACCAAACCCACAGACACAATACCAGTGATGCGTGATTGAAGTGGCAATACACAGCCGCCAAACTATTAGGAAAAAAATATCACAGCTGGAACGTGGCTCGCTAGTCTGGTATACAGACGGATCCTAGATGGATGAAGGAGTGGGGGCGGAGTCTACGAACCAAGATGTAGACTCGCAAAGCCCCTAGAAAAATCTCCCACCATCTTTCAAGCTGAAATCTACCGTATAGGTATCTGCGCAACGGAATGCGCCAAAAACTATATATCTATATTCTATCGGACAGCCAGGCAGCCTTAAAGGCATTAGCTTCATACTGCTTTGACTCAAAGGTTGCCTGGGAGTGCCGACAATCACTTAATCAACTGGCTACAAACAACAGACTAACTCTGATGTGGGTGCCAGGATATGAAGGAGTGGAAGGCAACGAGATTGCTAACCAACTAGCCAAAGTTGGTGCACAGGCCCCGTTTTACGGACCAGAACCATTCTGCGGCATAACGAGAGGTCACCTAAGGGAAGAACTCAGAGAATGGGAACAGAGGCAAAAAGAGACTCACTAGAATAACGCTCCAGGACAAAGACAGGCGAAGGCAGAAAAGCTATCAGAGCTTTAAAAGAACGAACTCAGGATCGTTAATAACTTCCTGACGGGTCACGGCCCTCTGAGGTATCACCTAACAAAATGGGAAAGACCGACAACGACCTCTGTAGGTTTTGTGATCGATCGAGCGAAACCTCGAAGCATATACTATGACAATGTACGGAATTAACAGGCCAGAGACTAAAATATCTGGAAGGGGTTTTCTTGACTTCAGAAGATATAAAAAGGCTTGGCCCTCGAAATATTTCCAGCTTCGCAAAAGTTTGGGAATCGAGTGGATTAACTAATGTAGAGTATCCACAAAAGATCTTTTAGGTCAAAGTGGGAGAAGGGCTAGTTTAAGCCGAACGAACCCATTCACTACAATACAATACAATACAAGAAACAAGGCCCTTTTTTGTTTTTCACTTCTCATTTAGAATAGTTTTGTGTATTATACATGGGGCGTCAAGCAGGGAGGTATATAAGAGGGGGGTTGAACCCTCCCCTCTTAGCAAGTGATGGGAAGGGGGCGAGATTTGAAACACAAGGTCCTGTTTTTATTTCTCAAAAAATGTAAAGGATATCCAATCTATACTTTGCTGGACAATACAAAATGGGCGAGGGGGACGGCACAAGGCAATTTATGCCCCGCCTAAATAAAAAGTAAAGATCCGGGATTTTAAGTCAAACTTACTGGTAAAAACCGGAATACGCTATCTTGCTTCGTTTACTTGTTGTTTTTTCGGTAACTGTGGACTTTCTTGTTTGCAGAATTTTATCAATTCCGTAAAAACTTTGATGCAGCACCATTTAATACAGATTGTAGATAATTGCATATTGTTATTATTGCTTTTGGGTAAAATTTTAATTTAACTTTCGTATTTTTACTGTAATAGCGCCAAACGACCATTCATTTATTTTTAAATGAGGTGGAATGTTCCTATGTATCTTTTTTGATTTATGTCCACCGATTACTTCGTCACCTGTGGACAGATCATAATATTTCCAAAACTATTAAAGACAGATATATCAAAAAGTAGTATTTTTGTAAAGGTCTTTAAAACACCTTTTTAATGGTGGTACAATATACAGAGTGTCCCATTTAAAAAATGTAGCTTATGTCAATATATTCTGTGAATAAAATTGTTTTGTGTAACCTTCACAACAGAAAAAAATTGATAATTCACTGTATACGTTGGTTTTTGAATAATTTTTTTAAGTTAAGAAATAAAAAACTTATAGACTTTTAAAATGTTGGCAAGTTAGATTGGACCACTGTACATTTATACCTACATTTAAACTATACAGGGTGGGCCAAATTAAACTTGCACACTTTTTAACCAATAATAACTTTTTATCTGTTGCGCCTATCTTTTTTATTTTTAAGGGGGGTAAGGTATTTAATTTACAACTCACGTTTTCAAAGTCGATGCCCCTGATAACTCCAAAACTACTGCACCGATCCTTTTGAAATTTTAAACACTATTTCTGTACATCATTTACGAGGTAACGCTGTCGAGTTTTTTAAGCGCATTGGTTTAAGGGGGGTAAGGTATTCAATTCACAACTCACGTTTTCAAAGTCGGTGCCCCTGATAACTCCAAAACTACTGCACCGATCCTTTTGAAATTTTAAACACTATTTCTGTACATCATTTACGAGGTAACGCTGTCGAGTTTTTTTTTCATAATTTTGATTTTGCAATAACAAATTAGCCGATTTTTTCCCACAAAATTGTGTTTTTCACTTCAAAGTGTTCGAAAAAATGAAAAAATTTGGAAAAAAACTCGACAGCGTTACCTGGGAAAACTATTATCTAACGAATGAACTTTGATTTTTTGATTTCGGATGATCCAGCACCAAGTTATGAGGGGCACCGCAATTCAACTTTTTTCGAGACACGTCCGAACAATTGCTGCCATTGCCGTATTTTTTAATATTTTTTGTAAAAATTTGATGAAACATTCTTTGAATGTCATACTTTAATGTACCATTGGTTGAGTAAATAAATTTTAACTGTGTCGTCAGAAAAAAATCACGAAAACATGGCTTTTTTGTACGATTTGACCTTAGCTCCCCCTTAAAGGGCTAAAAGGCAGATATGTTTTCTCTAGGGTTACCAATTTTGGTTAAATAGATTTAGACAGGACTGGACTTACAGGGCTTTTTCCAAAATACTGTGTTTAACCTTGTTGCAAAAGAAATCCGATTTAGCTAAAATTAAGCTAATACGATTTCTGGGAAATGATTCAGTAAAAGCGAATTTGTTAACAATTTGAGGATTTAGGAAATATAATTATTTTTGATAAAAAAGGCTAATAAAACATGCATTTCTTTCGATTTAAAAAAGATTTTTTTAGTGTCGTTTAAAAATTAAAAATGGTAGGTAATGGTTACTAAGTTGATTGCTGACCAAACCTTACAGAAAATTAATTAATAATAAACGTATTATCCTAATTATTGCAGATAATTTTTTTTGCAACTAAGTTTAATGCATCATTTTGGAAAAAGTCCCGTAAGTCCAGTCCTTTTTAAAGCTATTTCACCAAAATTGGCAAACCTAGAGAAAAGATATTATCTACCTATGAGCACCTTAAAAATAGAAAAGATGGGCGCAACAAAAAAAAGTTAATATCAGTTAAACAGTGTGCAAGTTTAATTTGGCCCACACTGTATATTTTAATAACTAGCATACACGTATTTAATAATATAGGGGTTGCTATTATACAAGGTGTGTCAAAAATTTTGAGGTTATTTTTTAAAATTAAATATGGCCTTGACCTAATTTTTTTAAGGCAATTGTATTGCGATACCTTAGTTTATCTTTAATATAAAACTGTTTTTATCTGGTAAACAGATGGGTGAAGGTCGCCTTCTATTCGAATCTCGTACTAAAAGAAATATCCATGAAATTTTAGTTTTGTTGCAACAAACCAGAAGTTGGTGTTTAACTACGAAAATATAAATAAACATTAAAAAATTCTAAGAAATGTTAAACAGAATAATAGAAAAAAAAAAAACATCCAGTACCCTTTTAACACTACGCATTTCTCACAACACTTAAAATACAAAAAAATCATGTTTTTTCATTTTTTATCACACACATTCACATAGATTTGCTTTGCCGTATAATTTACAACACACTGAACCTATAACACTACTCCAGCTCTTTGAGCATTTTAATAATAAAAGTCCATTTAGATAACATTCCCAGTTAAGAGCGGCACAAGAGGCCTCTAACATATTTTATAGTTAATTACGTTAGTTGTGAAACAGTAGCTTACTGTTTTAAAAGCACGATCCCTCGGGAAATATTGTTTTGCTACGTCACATGACTAAAAGATACAGTTGGTATTTATCAGTAACATGAGACTTAATTCTCTAACAACACAACCTTTAGGTATCATGTTTTTATTTTTAAATAAACAGATTTTTTTTTTTATTAAAGCGACTTTAAAACAGAAACTCACTAAAAAAAATGGGGTAATATGGTATTAAGTATAAAAGGCCTTTGTTTATTTAGTTATTAAAATTAACTAGTTTAGCACATACCGGGTGTTGCTTCGTCGAGCGGGACATAGGGAATCCCATGTAAATTTTGAAGTGGTCCAATATTGGCTCCCCTAATTATTTTAGAAGAAAATATTATTAGGATTTTTAAAGAGCACGAAAAGTTGTACCCAGTGTACAAATTTCAGCTCTTCTCAGGCCGCCAGCTAAGAGATAAATGCTAAAATAAGTAACGAATCTCCTATCTTCTTACGCGCCTTGTATTATTAGAAGTTTATAAAAAAATACTAGAAAAATTATTTAACCTCTTACTCTCAAGTTGTCAGATCAATGTCACATCATTTTTAAATAATGAACTACTTAAATCAAGAAAAAATCACTATTATAAAATGGTTTTGCCAGGGAAATAGTTATCGAAGAGTAGCGGACATGTTTGCAGCCTATTTTCCCAATAGGCCAATACCAAGTAAATCGACAATAGAACGGACGATAAAAAATTGAAACTACAGGTACAGTAATCAATAATTGCAAATGTGAAGAAAATCGACGTGATCTTTCGCAAAACGATTTTTTTTGTGGGGACATTTAAAAATTAAGCTACCAATAAAAATATAAAAATTTAGTCCAGCTAAGGAATGCTATTTCCGCTGTATGTGCCAGAATATCGATGTACCAACTAGCCAACGTAAGAAATAAGTTTTATAATCGTTTGGGTTATTGTCTGGTAGTTAATGAAGGAATATTTGAGCATTTGATTAAATCCTGATATTTTCGTCATAAATTGATTTCTAAATGTAGAAAAATTTGGTTTATTGTCTTGCGTAACTGTGAGTGCATGTGTTGAAATTAGCTGTAAACTAAAATTGAAATGCGAGGATTCTCTTTGAAAGTCCCGTATAAAATAATTCAGCTTTGGCAATGACATTATAAATTAATGATCTAAATTGTCACTGATAAATCGATATGGTGTTTTTATTATTGATTTCTGGAGTACAGGGTGCATAATGAGATACTACGTTGCAGAAGTATTAAGCAGTTTACTCTTTACTGGTTGGTTGAAAAATGCTCAAATTTTTATTTTGAGTGGAACTTACTGTGCTCTTTAATAAATCCTAATAGCATTTTTTTCTAAAATAATTAGGGGAGCCAATATTTGACTACTTCAAAATTTATATGGGATTCCCTATGTCCCGCTCGACGGAGCAACACCCGGTATATGTTATTACCCGACTTTTTTATTATTATTTTTTACATGTTATGTATAAATGATTTAGGTTCAGTTAAAATTAATGGCGAACTTACAATATTTGCAGATGATACTATAATTTTGTGGAATAATAAAAATGTAAATGATTTCAGATCGAAAAAGATTTTTAATAATTAAACAATGGTGTGATTCAACTTCATTTACTTTCTTTAAACATAAATAAAACAAATATATTGACATTTAGGTGTAACCTTAATAATATCACTTTAAATAATAAAATTATTAATAATTCTTCATTTACTAAATTTCTTGGTATTTATGTAAATAAAAACCGTAATTTTTCAGAACATATTGAAAATGTATGTAATAAAATTAGCTCAAGTTGTTATGCTCTTAGAATTCTTTCTACTGAACTTGATTTTCCACTACTGAAAACTAGTTATTTAACATTAATTGAATCAATAATAAAATATGGTATTTGATTCTGGGAAAACTCTAGTCAAAATCTGTTAAGCTCAGTTTTTATTTTGCAAAAAGAGCTATAAGAACTATTTGTAAAATCAAATCTAGGGAATCTTGTAAACCTTTATTTATTATACATAAGATATTGACACTGATATCTATTTTTATATTGAAAACTGTTTGTTTAATATATAAAAAGTATTGGTGTAATTATAATGAAAACTCTTTATATAATTTTAGAAATAACTCCTGCATTAATCTACTTATACCACATTCAAATATGATTGAAAAATCTATAATTTATGAATCAAAAAAGATATTTATTTAATCATTTACCAAATTCTATAAAAAATATTAAAAACATAAAAAAAAATTAAAAAAATGTGTTGAAACAATTTTACTTAAAAGAGCGTATTACAATTAAAATAATTTTTTCGAGGATACATTTCCATAAAATGTATTTCTTTTTTACTATTATATATTTGTGTATGTATCTGTCTATGTTGTATATGTATATAAAATTTATTGTTTTGCTTTGTCTACAAAGATATCATAACATTTTCTTGACAATAAAGCTTATTATTATTATTACTATTTAATAACTTTTATTACTGTTATAAAGTCGGTTTAGTTTTTTTAAACTGTTTATTTTTTAGCTTTTTAGTTCATCATTATCACTATTAAATCAGTAAACATACACTAAAAAACACAGACTAAAGCAAAAAGAACAAGCACGTTTTATTTGATTGGTTTAAAGCGAATTAAATGGTGAATAAAAAAAATATATTTACCCAACCAGATCTAACCATGACCCCCAATGTCACAATTTTGCATAACCATCTGTAGCGTTTTTAACAAATCAAACTACACGTGCTTATGATTTTTACTGTAGTCTAAACTAAAAAACACTACTACTACTACTTCTTTTAGTTCGGTGAAAACGTGAAAAGGTTAATTTTGCCCCAAGGTTGTCAATTCTGAATGCGCCTTTTTATTATCGAGCTTATTCCTTACCTAGAAGCAACTTTGCCGCACGAACAACGTACGGCAGAGAGAAAAAATAGGTTTCGTACCTTTTTCTTTCGCGATCTCAAACTCGTTTTTTTTATGGGACCACCGCGGAAGTACACTTTATGCCAATTTTGCCATCGCTGTAGCTTGATTTCTACAGTTTGCGGTTTGTGGCATCAATCACGTCTTAAATCGAGGTACATTTTTTATTAGCACGATTTTTTTGTCAAATTCGGAAACACACAGAAATCCGATGGCGCCAAATCTGGCCAATAAGATGCATGAGAAACAAGCTCTAAGCCCATTGTCCTTGTGGATAATAATTTTCTTTGTTTATGTACCATATCTTATACCTCAAGTTAACAGTTATCGAGAAATTCAGCATCCATTTCATACAATATTTATATGCAAAATTCAAAAATGTAATCAAAAGGGTGTTTCCATTTAAAAAAATTAAGTTGATGGTCATTGCTTATTTGTGGGCCACCCTCTATACATGATTTTACTATAAAAACACCGCAGCCAAAAACAAAAATCGACGTGTTCCAACGTTTTTCAAAAAATAAACCCCTGAATTTTATATGAATTTATTCCAACCCGCTGGCCCACTCAGTAAACTAAGGTGTTTGTTTACTCTTGATAGGTTGACAAATTTTAGAAATTAGGGGATTATTGGAATAGGCAAATAGTGCTAGCAGTATTAAGGGAAAAACCTTATTTTATTACTGCTAAACCTTAACGCGCCTATGTGAAGGAGTGTTATTGGTCAACATGACATGCTTGTATTATTTTTAACCTAAAACTGGACTATTATTTGTTTTTATTTATAGTGTATTTTATTTATTTGTTTTGTATAGTTACAAATGGAGAAGTTCTAACTTTTTTAGTACCTTTTAAAGACAAAATTTGATAATAAACAAAAATTACTTTAACCCTTAACCTCATTTCGTTTTCAAATGTCAAAATAAGGAAGGAAAACGACCGACTATATTTTGGCACAATTAAAGTCTAGCAGTAACTTTAATAAAGTTTCCCTTATTTAAAACCACTACTGGGCATGCGGTAAGTCAAAATACTGCTGAATTTATTACTGCTAGACCTTATATGAATTCCAATAATTCCCTATTGATATCTACTTTTGTTTATAACTTTGTTATTTTTTATCGGACGATAAAAAGTTATAAAACCAAAGTTATTCTTTGAATGTTATTTTATAAAAATGGTCTACTGTTCATTTTTAACAAAATGACAGAGAAAGAAAGTTATTACGGTTAAAAAAATTGTTTACAAGTGGCCTTAATTTTCATTAATAACTTTTTTATTTATAATCTTAGGAAAAAATTACCGAATTCAACACTAAAGAAAATTTAATTTGCAACAAAAAATGTTTTATAATGCTTATCGTGTAATGTATTAAGGTCGCTAACTGTATAAATTCAAATGATGCAGTTTTTCTTGCTATTTCTTTTGATAGTACATTAAATAAAAAAACCTTCGAGTTAAGCCCTGAGGGTTAAAACAATCAGCCTAATGATCCCTTTTTATTGTGAGACGCAGTTCGCGTGGACTTTATGAATTGGGCCACTTAAGTCAATTTAGAGTGGATCACGGCAAAAAGCGCTTGTTGCCAAATTGAAAAAAACTTAATTTGCCTGTATGTTTTTATACCTACCTACCTAAAGGTTTCTGTTAAAAAATAAATTAAACTGACTTAACAGATTTAAAAAGAATGGGGGAAAATAGATTCTATTTCCAATAAAAAAATTATACAGATCAACTACAAGTAACAATGTGGCATTAACAATTTATTTCCAACTTTTGAAAAAACAAAAGAAAATTAAACAATTTACACCACATTCACTTTTCACTGCACTTCCTACTTGACGAAAGCATGTAAATGTATTATTGTACCTAGCAGGCGGACCGCTCAAAGTAGGAGAGAAACAGATGTCGAACGCGGAGGCCGATTGTGCCTCTTCTGCGGTCTCGCTTGCACTTCAAGCTTTAAATGGAACGCCGCATGAGTCATGTTTTTTGTGCATGCAGCCGGCTCCATCGAATTATAAGACGTTATCACGTCAAAAAATGACCTGTTGACAAAAACCACATCAAGTTATGAACACGCAGTTCTGCGATGTTACCATAAAAAACCAAGTCCCCATCGCGAGAGAGAAGGCGCTAAACCTATTTCTTTCTCTCTGCCGTACGTTGTTCGTGCGGCAAAGCTGTCTCTAGATAGGTATAAACCAAGATAATAAAGAATGAACTCGGTTAAAAAAAAGAGATCAGGGACGCAATAAAAACTACAACTTTGGGGTATAAATTTATCTCCTGCGCATGAGCCTGACGGTTTGCAAATAGTTTCCAACGCTGCACGAACAAGCCTAGTAGTATTTTTTAGTGCATTTTTACCGATTCAATAGTGATTATAATAAACTAAAGAGCAAAAAATAATCATAAAAAAGCCGAATTCGAAAAATTAATAAAACGAACTAAAAATTAAAAAAAAAAGAAATCGAGTAAATTAAGTAGTTAATGTTAATAACTAAACAAACAAAAGCTTTTTATACTTTAATACCATATGGTATTACCCGAATTCCATTTTTATTTTTTCTTTTGTTATTATTTTAAATGTTTTACTTAGTGACTTTTATTAATTTTTTTAGAGTTGGTTATTTTTTTTTAATGTTTATATAAAATTCAATTTTTCCATGTCCATTTGGCAACACAGAAAATTCGCAAAGCCAGGGAGTGATTACTGCTATAAGTCACGCAGTTTTCTGATTTTCTTTCCGTATTTTTATTCCACCTAGCAAAATTTATAAAAAAATAAATTAAATAAAAATACTTTACCAAATAAATTTAATTTTGGAGTCACTCGGAAAATTCGTTAGTACAGACGGGAAAAAGAAAAACTTAACACATACTGACCTAAATTTAAGGGATAATGCGCACGCTTACCCCGAATATTCCATATACAAACACAAGGTGGGTTGGGCTGTTATTGTGAATTAGGGAGTTTTATTAACAAAATACATCAATTGTTATAAAAATCTCTTTTTAATGATAGTTTACATAACGTGTCCTTTTTTTAAGATGGCGCACGAAAATACCCTTTAATAAAAATTTATACACGGTCATTATTTTTCTTTAAAAAAATATTTCTGCCAAGTCGAAGGCTGGATCAGATTGAAGTGGCACACAAAAATATTTTTTTTTATTACGAATTTAATATACAGTGTGGGCCAAATTAAACTTGCACACATTTTAACTAATAATAACTTTTTATCTGTTGCGCCCATCTTTTTCATTTTTGAGGGGCTAATAGGTAAATACGTTTTCTCTAGGTTTGCCAATTTTGGTCAAATAGATTTAAACAGGACTGGACTTACGGGACTTTTTCCAAAGTGATGCATTAAACTTCGTTGCAAAAAAAATTATCTACAATTAGGCTAATATATTTATTTTTAATTAATTTACGGTTAAGTTTGGTCAGCATCTACCTCAGTAGCCATGGTAACCTCTCATTTTCGATTTTCAGAAGACACTAAAAAAACTTCTTTTTAAAATCGAGAGAAATACATGCTTTCTGGGAAGCATTATTGATCCAAAAGAATTATAATTCCTAAATCTTTATATTGTCGACAGATTCTCTTTTACTGAATCATTTCCCATAGTTTGTCTACAAGCAAAACATATTAGCTTAATTGTAGCTATATCAGATTTCTTTTGCAACGAGGTTAAATGCATCATTTTGGAAAAAGTCCAATCCTGTCTAAATCTATTTGACCAAAATGGGCAAACCTAGAGGAAACATATCTGCCTATTAGCCCTTTAAAAATAAAAAAGATAGGTGGAACAGATAAAAATTATAAGTTAAAAAGTGTGCAAGTTTAATTTGGCCCACCCTGTACTGTTATGTTAATGTGGCATTTTGAGTATTGTGTTTGTATATTGAATAACATCACTTTTTATGGTATTTTTTCCGTCCAAACTATTAACTTAAATAATACTGTTAAGAACAGTTAAGCAAATACAGGGTGATCAAATTTAAGTCGGTTAGATTAGTAAGCTGTAGTATTTTTTCACTAATTATCGTGCTACCAACAAATTGAACAATGTGTTTTCGATTTAATGCAAAAAATGTATTTTTTAAAATAAAACACCCTGTATATTATATCACCATTCGAAAAATCTATCAAAGCGCTTTAAAAAGATCGACATGTGATATATCCAATGTTGAATAGTTTCTGAAATATAGACATCCTCAGGAATTTGATAGTCAACTGGCTTTTTAAATAAAGCACTTTGTATATGCATCACCATTAAATACGTATGTTAAGTTTAGTGTCTAAGATAAAATAGACATTAGTTCTACTATTTTTAGATTTGGATGGTCATATTTCCAAAAGTATAAGAGATAGACATATCAAATGTGGTATTTTCTTAAAGCTCTGTAAAATATCTGTTTAATGGTGATGCAATATATAGTATGCCAGTTTACTATCAAATTCCTGAGGATGGCTAAATTTCCGAAACTATTAAAAATTGGATATATTACATAAAGACTATTTTTTAAAGCTATTTGATAGATCTTTCGAATAGTGAGATAACAAACAGGGTATTCCGAATAAAAAGTACATTTATTTGCAATAAATCGAAACCCCGATGTTCAATTGTTTCTATGTTGACAGCACGTTAAAAAGCTACAACTTTACTGATTTAACGGACTTCGTATCTCCAATAATAAAGAAGTTTGATCACCGTGTGAGCAAATTATTGAGACGAATATCACATCGGCCACTAGAATTTTAAGCATTTCCTGTACTTTAGTCTGCGGTGCCATCTCACCAAGAAATTTAAAAACAACCAGCCATAGCATCGAGAGGTTAAAGGTGGTAGGTAAAAGTGCGCCATCTAGTTGTATATGGCAAAAGTTAAATATGCAACATACTGTTATGCCAACAAACCATAAGGAAACTGGTCGCCCATCAGTCTGCGAGTTTGCAGAATTCGGATGAGTAGTTCTGCCAAATCCAGGGTGGCGTACAGCAGTGACTGAATATATGATAAAAATCATATTGAAAGCAGTATTTTTCACCCAAACTGCGATATAATATAAAAGTAAATGGTTCTTGAGCAATACCTCCTACTTTAGGTTAAGCAAATAGAGCAACTTATTGAGCAAGACGAACATCACATCGGCCACGGATTAACATAATAAACCGCTTTGGCCTTTTCGTCTGATAAATTTTAATGAGACACGTCATTCCCGGTCGTAATTAAATCTGGCTCTGTTATCGGGAGAAATGGCTCTATTGCCGCCATTATTAATGTACCGCTCTAAATGGCGATATTACCAGTTCAATTTACTGCACTCCGTTTTCAGTTAAAATCAAAAGCGTGCATAATTAATGGCATTTATACTTAATTTAGATAAATATTTATATAGGGTGTTAGAAAAATAAGGTTCGTAACATTAAGAGGTGATTCCTTGCATTACCTAAGCAAAAACGTTCATTATAAATTATATCCGAAAAACAATTACATTTTTTCAAACATTTGGCAACGTTGCGACAAAACAGGGATGCGAGCTCACAAGGACAGAAACTGATTTATCAAATTGTTATACTTTTTACTTAATATCGCTTTCAGTGCCTACATTATATTTGCTAGAAAAAAATGAGAGGACTTACTGATACGTGGCGATACACACCACCAATATCCACGATAATCAGTCACTTATTTAAAACGAGGCTATGTATTAAAAAAGAAAAAACAAAACATTCGTAAATTACTTAAAGGTGCAGTTATCAGGTATCAGTATGCACACACTAATATAGTAATACATACTAAAAATAAACTGTGATTTCAATTCGGGTAAACAGTACTTGCAGTAATGTGTGCAAAAAAACTATCAAGCTATTTTTCTCGAAGTAGGTATTTATTTTTTGCCTTCCGACACCATGTCGCGTACGACGTTGCCAATTGTGTGAGAGATTTAGTTTGTATGTTTTTCTTCGGAAAATTCCATTTCATAAGGAAGAAAAATATTTGTTTTAGAGACAGGTAATTAATAAATATGATGACAGACATTTTACGCTATTAGGCATATTATTTTAAATAATTAAAGTAAAAAATTAATTATTTTAATGACTAAAAGAAGTTTTTCTTCGAAACAGCTGATTTTCGGACATATGTTTTAAAGAATTTTTTGCTTCGAACACTGCCAGGAATCACGTCTTGATGTAACAAACATTATTTTCCCAACACCCTGTATATACAGAGTAGTTTAATAGTGACATTTTGCACCTCTTATTTTGCAATTCCGTTGTGATTAACGTTTTTCTGAGTCTGCGCAGTATCGCAAACATAATCCGTTATCGTTAGTAACCATATCGGACTCCTTTAATTACGGATGAATACCGAAGAGCTTATCGTTATCGTTATCGTTATTGTTAAACTGCGTGGTTGTCGGATTGTAGAATTTTTATTATCAATTATTTAAGAAGGTTGACATTTTAATGCCGTATTAATTAAAATATACTTGATACATAGGCTCTAATTAGCGAAAAATCCATAGCAGTAAGAAAAATAAAATAGTGTAAAGAAATTAAAACGGACTTGCATTTTTAAGGATATTTTAAATCAGTAATCTATTTACATGTTACAATCTGGCACACGTGCTTTTTATTCTACTATCAAACCTAACCTTACTTTTTGTGTTTTGCTTATACTTTATTGTTACATCTAATTTGAAAAACAAAATCAAGAGAATTATTTGCATATATTTAAATATCAATATATAACTTATGGAGAATAAAAGTAACTACTGATTTTTCGTAAACTTTAAAATCTGTGACCACAGGTAAAAATAAGGTTATATGTCGAAAGCGCAGACGCAAGATAAATTTATTCGAAGAGGCTGCAAAATCTCTGTCTAAAACTGTTGCTGTAATCGTTATGTTTAATAACGATAACCATAAGGAGGTCAAAAACGTCTGTTATTTTAAGAGGTGCAAAATGTCTCTAATATCTAATGGTAAAGTTCTCGCCAGTAGAGAAGATGCCACGGCGTCATCACTTCTGTCTCACTGTTAATTATTCTTCTTTTTGTTGCTCGCACACGATGTAAACGACGCGTTTAGACAGCGATAGTTAATTGCCGTCTTTATTTGTACGACGCTTGTGGCACTTTTGTATCTGGTTTTAGACTATTACAATGAACAATGTATTTTATCTTAAGAGATTATTGGGCTATTTTGGCTAAATATAGAATTTTATACGGTGTGATCAAATTGTTGGTAGAAGATCAAATTGGGTCAAAGTCCCCTCCTTTCTTCCAAATAGCCCACGGTCTGACTATCATGCCCTAGTGGCTTTTCCGATTTTATCTCAGAAAAAGTTTTTTTATTATGTAATAATAAAAACAAATTGGACATAGCCAATTCCAAAACTCTTACCTCCATAACATCATTCACCAGCCTGATGGTCTTATTCGCATCTCCCAAATTAGGCGCTTGTCCCTCGGGCCCCAGTTCAACCAGAAGGGGTGCGTCGCCCCTCTGGTCTCCCCGCACCCCGCTCAACGCCCCTGGCTTTTTCTTGCGCTTTCGCGGCGCGCAGTCAGCAGGTCGTCTGCGACATGGAACATGATGGAGCCTGAAACAAAAGAAAAAAACATTCAATTTCTATAAATCAAAGGAGAAATATTATTTTCGATGCACAAATACTTCAACATATTACCGAGTGGTGTGTCGCCTTCTTAAGGGGGTTAATTATTGACTCCCGTACATTTTACAAAAAAAATGTAAAGATAACTTTTGAAGAGACCAATACGACAAACCGTCGTGTCAAGTTCCAAAAAAATTTTAATAAGCGAATTTTGAAATATAATTAAAAATAATTAAATTTTTGGTTTAGGTAAATCCAAAGAGACAGCTGGCATCAGCAAACAATTTGTTAAATGCAAGTACTGAGGACTTTGGGACCACAAAGCGACGGCCCTGGGGCGTCGCGATGCACAGTTTGGGAAGCCCTGGAATAATTCAAGATTTGCTTTTGAAATTTTTTTGAAATTTGGTGCAAGAAGTTTGTCATATTGGTCTTTTCGAAAGCTACCCTACATTTGTACAGGGGAGTCAATAATTAACCCCTTAAAATTTACATGGGATTCCTATATGTTTGCTCGGCCACGCACCACCCGGTATAAAAATGTAACCTCTATTTTTATGATATGAAAGATAAGGTGAGGTATTCCGAAACTAGTGTTTTAGGTTTTTTTTGTTACTAAGTAAAATAGCGAATCCCATGTATACAAAATCAGCCAGTCAATTATACATATAGAAAATGCGTGGAAAAGAGACAGTCCAACGCGAATGTTATTGCATTACTGGCCGATATACTATTAACTATTGCTTAAACAGTATGTGTATTTTACCAAAAAAGATTGTCAGTTATTCCATACACTAAATTTAAAGCTAGCCACTGGATACCACGACCTATATAATTAATGAACAGTGCATTGTACAGGGTGGGCCGTTTATCTTGGGACACTACCTTATCTCAGAAACTATAGCAGATGGAGCCAAAAGTTAAATACAAAAGTTAATGGGGGTGTTACAAACCTTTAATTTATTTAAATGTTGTATATACAGGGTGTTTCATTATTCGTGGGCGAGTATCAACTTTCTTATTTTAAATGGAACACCTGGTATATTATTTCATTTTTGAATTCTGCACGAAATTCTAGACATATCTTGTGTATAATGTCCTATACCTAAGTCTAACCTTTTTTGACATTTTTAATTTTTTATGCGAAAAATGACGTTTGCAAGCCGTAAAATATCTGCCAATTTCTTCATTCGGAAGCATTTATTGTTTCACTTCAGTAAGCTTTGTTGTAGACAAAGGACTCAAATAACGGATTTTATACGCAATTTCGATAACTATTAATACAGGGTGCGCGAAAAATAAGATTAAAAATAAAATTTGAAAAACTGCGAAAAAACGTTTTTTCTTAATGGAAACTACCTATTTTTATATTCTTGTCCTATTTAGCATTAAAAATTAAGGCAATTTTATATAAGGTTGTCTATGCCTAATATTTTTACTTTTTGAAATATTTCCATTTAAACATTCGTCTATCACAAATAATATGCTGTTGCCGTATAAGCAGTTAGTGTGAGGTATTATGACGTTGCAAACAAATAAATGCTTACGAATGATTGTCGAATTGGACAGTCTTTTATTGTTGACACTTGCAAACGTCATTTTTCGCATAAAAAATTAAAAATGTCATACAAGGTTAGACTTAGGTATATGACATTATACACAAGATATGTCTAGAATTTTGTGCAGAATTCAAAATGAAGTAATATACCAGGTGTTCCATTTAAAATAAGAAAGTTGATACTCGCCCACGAATAATAAAACACCCTGTATATACAACATTTAAATAAATTAAAGGTTTGTAACACCTCCATTAACTTTTGTATTTAACTTTTGGCTCCATCTGCTATAGTTTCTGAGATAAGGTAGTGTCCCAAGATAAACGGCCCACCTCTTTGGTACAGTTTACACACAAAACAAGAACCTGACCTATTTTTTACGAACTGCCTTCTCATTTCTTTACTATTTTAAGTGCATTAAATTACACGTACACACCGCAAATACATATTTTGGCAACTGAAAAACATGTTTAATTAATTTGATGTTTCCAGGAGTTCAAGTTTACTAACATGAGGGATTAAAATAGATTCTATTTGATTTTTCTTAATATCCTAACAATGTTTTGGGACTGGAAAAGTAAAATATGTTTGGTTTAAAGGCCTAATTTATATAGAGTAACTTTATTATTTATACATATCTATACTAATATTATAAAGTGGTAAAGTTTGTAACTTTGTATGTTTTGTAAGTGTCCTATTCCTCGGAAATACTGAACCGATCCTTAAAATTATTTTCAACAATCTGAAAGCTACACTTTTCAGAAGTGTTATACTATACATGGTGTCAAATTTTTCATTTATTTTGTTTTTACTTGGACACCCTGTATGTAAGTAAACTTTTCAATTAAGGAAAATTGAGTTAAATCGTTGTATTTCGGTGTAAGGAAATTGTAGTAACTATTTTAGAAAACCCGGAGTGGCCTAAATAGAGAATAAAGAATTACGAAAAAATTTAGTGTGAAATAAAACGTTTAATCTAAAATATCTCAGAATCGGTTGCTCGTAGCGATATTTATCAAGTATACCTTTTTGGTGCTAAAAATAGGGGAGAATAAAAATTTCATTCAGATTCATAATATACCGAGGCAAAAAAAGTAATAACACTTTGAACAGAAGCAAAAAGACTGCAGGTGGTTCCTGTACATTTAATAGCTAAACTATTTATTCTTGCCTACCAAATTTTGCAAAAAAATCCAATGATAAATGAAACATTTAAAAAAATACCGAAAATAAAATAAAATTGTTGCTGTAAAATGTAAATAAATTGTAAACTGAGGGCTTACTTTATTCCTTGGTTATAAAGTGTATATCCTGGCTCACTAAAGTCACGATGCAAAATTTAATTTTACAATTAAAAACATCAATTTGGTGACTAAAACAATAAAATCATTATTAAGTATTATATATTTTTAAAAAACCCTTCCCCGCCATAACTTTGCGAGAGAGAGAGAGAGAGAGAGAAAGAAAGAGAGATAAGATAGAGAGAGATAGATAGAGAGAGATAGATAGAGAGAGATAGATAGATAGATAGAGAGAGATAGATAGAGAGAGATAGATAGAGAGAGAGAGAGGGAGAGATAGAGAGAGAGGGAGAGAGAGAGAGATATATAGAGAGAGAGAGAGAGAGAGAGAGAGAGAGAGAGAGAGAGAGAGAGAGAGGAGAGAGAGAGAGAGAGGAGACGAGAGAGAGAGAGAGAGAGAGAGAATCTAACACCACTGGTCTTTCTTAAAAAATCTACTAACATTATTTGTACTTGTGTTGTAAGTTAAATACAAGACAAGTTAAATAAGTACGAGGGGAGCCCAAATATGGAAAAAAATTGCCCTGTATGTCACAAACGAAAAAGGCCATGAAAAACCTGTAGTGACATCTTTCGTTTCATCAAACAGAAGATACCTTGCAAATACTACGAAATTCGGACACTTTGTACATTTATGATTTTCTGATAGAAGGGCGAAGACCTACAGCCTTTCCTGACGAGCTGCCACTGCATTACGGTTAACTTTCTCTATAAGCAGTTACAATACGAATTAAAATTCGAAGACAAGCCAACCGGTTAGCAAAATTTTTTTCGTCTAATAACAAATAACAAACAACATTATATGCAAAGTAGATGCGATGTTGGACATCTGGGTTAAACATTACTAATTGTTATTTCATTGTTTTTAATTCTGGGATTAATTTCGCATGTACTTTTGTAATTTCTTTTAATTAAGTAGGTTTGTAAATGATTGTTTAATTAGCTACCGCTATAAATTAGGTAATACTACTTTTAGGACGATTACAATCGCCTAATTTATACACCAGCCTTATTACTTGATAAATATTTTATAGTTTAAAAGCACAGTTTTTTTATGAGAACGGGTTTAGACATAAGCAAGACCGGTGATAGCTTTTGTCAGGGACGTGAGGGTGTGAGAATTACGATTTCGGTTGGCAATTCTGTTCAAAGTTGGTAGCATTATCAGCTGATGACAGAGTCGTGCCTTGTCGAAGCTTTGTTTGGTAAAAACTGTGGAAATTTGCCATTCTCATTTTGGTTGTATATTTTGCAAGGATTTCCAGTTGTTAATGTTTTTGGCTAGTTTAGAGAATTCACATATTATTGGTTCGGACTCGTTTTATTTTTAGAGATTGTGATAGTGTTTAGTCGAATAGTTTTCAGTCATTCGTGTTTTTATATACATATGATACAGATGAGTGTCCGCTAATTAATGGTACACAAAAAAACAGAGATTTCTTATGCAAAAATACCCATTTAGGATTTAAACAAACATACCTATATCCAAAAGTTAATGATAAGGAAGATACGGGGTGTTAAAGAGATTTTTTATTCATGCATTTCGATATTTTTTGATATGTTTTAAACATTTTAATAAAACTCGGTATCCAGGAGTTTTTAAATATCAGCTATTTATATCTGCGCAGTTGTAATTATAGCTAATATGATGTTATTGAAGGTACATACATAGTTTCGGGTGCACTGAACAACTAAAACGTGAATACCTTAAAAAGTTTTTTTGTATCTGGCTTCGCAAGATATAAGATATTTATAAAATACCATTTAAAAAAACGCCCTGTATCTTAAAACGAAGCAACTCCGGACATATGTATGTAGGAACTTTTCTTTATAAAATCACCCTTTAAAATTTCTTACCGTAATTGAGAAATAACCATTATTTTAATTTGAAAACAAGTCCTTCTTAAGCTACCCTGTACATTCAACATACAATTATTTTTGTGAAAATGCATTTTTTCATTAAGCAGGACTTTTTATGAAGAGACAAAAAAAACAAATTCCCATGTGGTAAGAACTTCCGACGACACGCTGTATATCAAGAAACCCGGGTAGCTTTCCAGTGACGAAAATTTTTATGCGTCACGCTCCAGGGCTTGAAGCTCTTGAACTGCTCTAAAAGTTAGTCACTGGAACGAATCCTTAGACAAGGAAAGAAAGATACTTTAAGAAATTTTAAGATTTCGTTGTTTTTAACCTTTCTTGGCTTTATAATAATAATTTCTTTCAAATATCTAATTCCATTTTAAATAAATAATTTTAAAAATCCATCCTTAACCATAGAAAAACATGTGTGAAGCACAAAAACCAAGAGAGGGGTTGGTGCATGAGGGGCAAGGGGAAAGAAAAACGGAGTAGCTCAGGTGCATAGCACTTTCCGTCACTGGAACGCCATAAAGTAGAACGAAATGCTCCTGAGCTACTCGTGAGCGCTCTATTTGCGTCACTGGAAAGCCACTCCGGCCTTCTGTTTTTACACAACCCGTCAAATTCCTTACGTCAGCGCCAGACATGGAGCTATTTTAACCCGATAATAATACCCACCGCCTCTTTTTCATTGCAAAATAGCCGCAATTAGTTCCATTTAAATTTTATCAAACTTCATGCAAATACGGTTCTAAATTTTCGACGAACAGAACGTCGCATTTCCCGAATGCAGTGATGCACGATAAATTTTCCACTGCACCACGGAAAACGCTTCTCAAAATGGCCTTTGTTTTCCAGTGTAAAATGTTGCCGCATGCATTTGAATGACTGATTAATAATGGAAATGAAATTCGAATTTTTCACGAAAACAGAGCCATAACAAAGTTCAAATTGGGGAAATTATGATTTCCGGTTTGTTTTTTAAATGAAAATTGCTCTGTTTTAACGGAAATGTTTCAGAGAGTAGGAACTTTATAAACTTGGTGCTTATTTATAGGTTTAAAGCATATAAAAGCATATTTTTTTAGATTACCAAGTAATATTGTTCAGGTGGTACCTACAGTGTGGACCAAATTAAAC
This sequence comes from Listronotus bonariensis, assembly GCA_014170235.1. Taxonomy (NCBI): domain Eukaryota; kingdom Metazoa; phylum Arthropoda; class Insecta; order Coleoptera; family Curculionidae; genus Listronotus; species Listronotus bonariensis. The sequence continues at coordinate 31,127 of JACEGR010007698.1, forward strand.
TTGCACACTTTTAACTAATGATAACTTTTTATCTGTGCCAATAAGTACATACAAGGTGTTCATTTAAAAACTTTCCACTCAGTTATCTTCGAAACGAGACAGATTTGAGAAAATCGCCAAAACACGTCAAGATATTTATTGAGGGGAACGTTTTACAAAAATTGGACGGCGCCCTTTAACCCTTAACCACCAGGTCACCACCCCAAAATTCTTAAATGAGAAGGCGGGTCGAGTGATACATCATTTTAAAGCTCCTGACGAGTACTTTATAACCCTAGAATATGAAGTCAATATCTTCACCTATTACAAATGGCGGTACTTTAAAATTACCTAAATACCAGATTTGGGTGGCCATATTTCCGAAACTAATAAAATTAGCTAATGTGGTGTTTTCTTAAAGCTCTTTAAAGGTCTTTTTAATGGTGATACTGGTAGTAATAAACAGGGTAGAAGAAAAAGTACATATTTTTTTATATAAGAACCCTGTATATTATTTTACCATTAAAAAGATCTTTAAATGAGCTTTAAGAAAATACCACATTAAGTACATCTAACTTTATTAGTTTCGGAAATATGATCATCCAAATCAGGTATTTAGGTAATTTTTAAAGTACCGCCATTTTGTAATAGGTGAAGATATTGACTTCATATTCTAGGGTTATAAAGTACTCGTCAGGAGCTTTAAAATGATGTATCACTCGACCCGCCTTCTCATTTAAGAATTTTGGGGTGGTGGCCCTGGTGGTTAAGGGGTTGAAGGGGCGCCGTCCAATTTTTTGTAAAACGTTCCCCTCAATAAATATCTTGACGTGCTTCGGCGATTTTCTCAAATCTGTCTCTGTTTCGAAGATAACTTGAGTGGAAAGTTTTTAAATGCACACCCTGTATGTTTTCTCTAGGTTTGCCCATTTTAGTCAAATAGATTTAGACAGTACGGGACTTTTTTCAAAATGATGCATTTAATTTTGTTGCAAAAGAAATCGCCAAGTATTTTAAAAACTACTAATCGCATAATGAAAAAAAAATTGACAAAATTTTTTTTTACTTAAAATTTAATTCTCTACAACATTTACTTATAAAATTTTGTCCTATTTTTAAAAATAAAGGTACTTTACTCTTGGTCATTTTTTATATTTTTAGTTATTAATTCTAAGTTATATATAGTATATTACCAATCGAAGTAAAATTTTGAATTCATCAGTTTTGGACCATGCGCCTAGTTTTCCCAAAAGGACCTTTAAAAATTCCAATATTTTTGGTCCATTTGTTCTCTTTAAAACCTATCCTGTCTGGGACACACTGTATTCAATAGATACAAAACGTATTTCAAACCATAAAACCTATTTTTTTCCTTTTAATCAAACAAAATAACTATTATATTTAAAATTAACTATCATATTTTTTAATCTGCATTAAATACGATTCTAAAAATTTTAATTTCTAATAAGACTTCACTTGCTGACACCTCAAATTAGGAAAAATGAATTTCTCCGCTTCCATTTTCAAACCGAAAACTGAACAAACCATTCTTCTTAATTTTCGGCTATATTTTGCCAACCTAATTATCCAAAATTTCCCGTATTTGATTAATAAATAAAAACGGTTTTCACAAAGAAAATGGCGCAATGCGGATTCCACACCGGGGACAAGGATTCATTATTATTAATGATCATCGGCCCACTTTGTTGCGGTCCCGTGTAGACGATAAATAGGTTTTAAGGGGAAGTAAATTAAATATTAACAACTTTTGCTACGAGCGTTGGTATGATTAAAAAATGTTCTTGAAGTGCTGGAAAATAATCGACTTAAAAATGACAATTTATAATCAGTCAGTCACTAATGGTAGGTTTACATCTACATTTATTGCATGATGTTTCTGTCAGGCAGAAATTCTTGCTAATGTAAACGGTCAAAAATTTATGTATGATAGAAATTTTAAACTGTTTTCACTACCCAGATTTTTGTCAAAAATAAATATCATGCAATAAATATCAGATGTAACCTACCATAAGTTTACACGAGCGCTTTAATGCGCATTAGCTCAATGCGAATTTGAATAAAACGCATGTGTAAAGAAAGGTACTTAACCGTTTTTAAAGTCCAGTCCAGTAGACTGGGCCAAAAAATCCACTATTTTAATTTTCGAAAATCATACCGAAAATTCCACACCACTGTTTTTTGAACAATCAAATGAGTAGTTTTGCCTGCATTACCATGACAACACAAGTATTTATCGGAATTTTTTTCTCCTGCCTTGGGTATCCTGGAGCGAATTATAGTGGACATTTTTTGACATAATCATTGAATTTGTTTTAACGTCATGTCTGACATTCACATACATATTTAAAGAAAATGTTATTTTGTGCCAGTTGTAGTATTTCAGACATAACATAATATACAATAATGTAAGGTTTTAAAACCCTAAATGACAATTGGTAATTTTCTAGAAACCGGCGGCAACTCCGATTTTGACAGAAAGAATTATTCGGCGGAAACGTTTCGTTCTCGAGATATCCATTATCAAAGCTGTATTTGAACTAAGCTTATTTTCACTATATTCCTCCTTCTTTTGCACACAATTATTGATTTAAAGCTAAAGTGTCACACAATATTTGATTTTCACCTTTTAAAACCCCGTTTTTTTACGTATTTTACATTATTTTTGTATTAAATGTGTAGCTATACTTTGAATCATTTTAATCCCAGTGTGCCATGAAGCCCTATGTGTATGTATGGTTGCCGCATTATCAAAGAAAGGCCACGCAATTTAATGCAAAAATAATGTAAATAAATAATAGTTTAAAAAAACTTAAAAACACGCTTTTATATGCAACCGAACTAAAAATTAGAAAATAATTTTTCATTAAAAAATATTGTCACTTCAGAGTAAAAAGCGTGGGGTGCTTAATATATTAAATGTTATAATTATTATATTTGCCAATATCTATGGGGGAAAAGTTATGAAAAAATAGTAAAATGCACCCCACGCTTTTTACTCTGAAGTGACAATATTTTTTTAATGAAAAATTATTTTCTAATTTTTAGTTCGGTTGCATATAAAAGCGTGTTTTTTTAGTTTTTTAAACTATTATTTATTTTTCATTTTTTAATTCGATATGCATGTATGTATGTATGTATGTATGTAAAATGCTCCAGTTTATTCACTAAAAAATTCCTTCGGCCATTTTGTCAAGAGTAGCTAAAGTTCCTGAGAAAAGTTTGGGATGTTGCCAAAAGATGGCAACACAGGTGTTGTCTTTATAATATAAAGGGAATTTTTTTATCCTGGCGATCCTAACCAGGATAACGGGATACTGTTTGCAGATTATTGCATTGTCATGGGTCCTTGATACGTGTGCAAAGTTTCAAAGAAATCGAATAGCTGGAAGTTGGTAAAAATTAGGCTCAAAGATTCCGTTACATAGATAGATAGATAGATAGATAGATATATAGTTACAACCCAAGTTAATAAAAGCGTGTTAAAAACGTAAAAAAACGTGGTTTTAAAAGGTGAAAATCAAATATTATGTGCCACTTTAGCTTCAAATCAAGAATTGTGTGCAAAAAGAAGGTGGAATACAGTAAAAATAAGGTTAGTTCAAATACCAACTTTGATGATGGATATCTCGAGAACGAAACGTTTCCGCCAAATAATTCTTTCAGATTCGTCATCAGCGCCCCAAAAATCCCCGTATACCAAATTTCGTCAATATCGGAGTTGCCGCCGGTTTCTAGAAAATTACCTGACAATTTTATACAACTACAGTTAGTAAAATAATATCATAAGACTGAAGTACTAGACATAAGTGAAGAGCAAACGAAAGCGAGGTATAGGTCTGAAAAAAATTAAAATAAACTATTTTTACCAACTGTAAGTAATATAAGGTATATATAATATAAAAAAATAAACATATAAGCTCTAAAATTACATATATTTATATTTTTGACATGAATGTGAATGGCAACAGAAAATTTTTTATATCCGGTGTAAACTAAAGTACATATTAACCCTTAAAAAAATCATAATCATAACCCAAAATCTTGCTGGCTGTGACGCAACGGTTTAAAAACCTACATTTTCTTGATTCTAATATTTATATTGTCAGTTTCGAATACGGTTTGAACCACTGAGACGAATACGGTTAGCAAGAAAATTTGACTCAAATCAAAGCGAATTTGTAAAATTCAACTGATTTTTTTGTGTCTAACCGCTACCTTTAAATTTGTTGCAAGGATATTTAACAGCGCTCTGGAATTTCACAAATATTCTTTTAATTAAATTTAGATTTTTTTATTATTTACATTAATTTAAAAAATCAAGAAACTACTAGGTTAGCATGTGGATTGTAACATTTGTTATCCAAACCACATACTATTCATGAAAATGTCCTTAGGTAGCTACTTTTCCATTATCCTTTCCATTCTCTCTGCAAGTGGATATTAATTTTAAATTAAATCCATACATAAAAAACATAGCTAGACAAGAACAATTTATTTTATTTAGAAGTTCTATTGACGTAACGACCTTAATCGAATTACTGGTAACTGGGTTACGATTTTCTAGACCATAAAAATATCGTAACAAACAACAATTTTATGGGTGATATATGGTGGTGTTTTATACGTGTCATATTGTGTAGAAAAAGTTTTCTAATTAGAAAAATAGAACTTAACTGGCTGGCCTTAAAAGAAAAGTCATTAAAGTAATGACGTCAATATAAAACATCTTTAATATTGTAAACAGACCGGAGAGTAATAAGACCAAGTCGGGTAAGCAAAATCGGGTAATGTACTAGTATTATACAGGGTGGTGCTTCGCCAAACAGGCCATAGGAAAGTCCCGTTTTTGCTAGTTTGAAAACTTTTTGTTTGGGCAGATAATAAAATTTTACCTCACCTGACCCTTTCTTTTCTGGTTTGGTCACCTCGACAAACATGCATAATTAGGGGAGTGATGAAATATGGAATACCATTTTGTTTTTTACACATAATTTGCATAAACATTAAAAATGTCCTTTATTTTGTAAACATTTTAAGTTACATTGATCAATTTTAATAAAGATTTTTAGAAAAAACTAAAAAATAATAAAGGTAGCTAAATATGGAATAGGTACCCAAATATGGAATACTATAAACACCATTAAAAGTTAAACTTATTTAACAAGAAACTCTTTGGAAACTTTGGTATAACATAGAAAGCAACAAAAATAATTTGAAAAAATCACAGATTCAGGCGTCAGACTCTGGATCCAGCACAGTTATTGTGTCCAGAGCCCACACCAACGCAACGCTGCGAGTGTCTTAAGCGAGGTTGACAAGGGACTTAAATATGAGGGGGAAAGGAAATACCTTCGCGGGTAGCAGATTTCACCATCTAGATACACTAGGGATAAAAGAACGAACAAAGTGGGCAGTTCGGGGCCTGTCCAGTTGGACCGTATAGGGATGTATACGTGTGGCACCACGAGTTTCTTTATTGGGAACCGCCATAAGGGAGAAACTATACTGGACAATTTCTTAAAACAGAAGCCATAAAAGAAACTATAAAAAGCGACAAATCCCCCAAAGGCCGACGATGAGCGAGAGAAATAAGCCTCTCTGTAACTAATGTTCATTTATGAGACGAACAGACCTTTTTGACTTGATTATTGTTTTCTGATTCCTTTCTTGCTCTATCAGAAGCTTTTAAATGATCAAAGAACCCAATTATGAAATAGTCCATATTATTTGAGTACTATGATTTGTCCATATTTGGATTTTCCCACGACTTTAAACTAATTTTTACAGTTTTTTATTTAAGAAAGAAATAAAATCAAATACCGTTAAAACCTACAACAGAATATCTGAACTATCTCTAAAAGTTATAAAAACAGTATTTCGGGAACTTTTTGTACAAAAAAAATGCGTATTTTTAAAACACCTTAAAAAGGTATGAGAAAGCGATAAAACAAAACATTACTACAGCGACGAAAGTGCTTGCACTACTGGCATGTTACCTCTTCTTGCGAATGAGCATTAAAAAAGAAACCAACCCCTCTTATTGCGTGTGTAAGTTTCCGTTTAAGAGCAATGCTGGTATTCCATATTAGGGACCCTATTTCATATTTGGTCACTTTCCTCTATTTCTTCTTGTTTGGTACCCTAAAGGTGTGCATAGAATTCTGAAGTGGATTTATAAAATGTGTATTAGTCTTGGGTTAAATTAAGGAATCAAAAAAAAAAAAAAGAATTAACTAACCAAAACTAACCATGACCCCCATATATACTCTGTAATAATAACAGAACTATTGTAATAAAATAAGACTAATATCTGCTGATTTAAGAAAAAAAATTTAAGAATCTTTCCTTATGAGTTTTATGCAAATTCTCATTTGGCTAATGCGCATTACAGCGCTGGTGTAAACTATGAATATCTATTATTAAATTATATGCACACCTTTAGGGTACCAAACAAGAAGAAATAATTATGAATTTTGTCCAGGTGACCAAACCAAAATAAAAAGGGTAAAAAGAGGTAATATTTTATTAGGTGCCCAAACACGATAAAACTGGTAACCCCATGTAATTTTGAGTTCTTTAAATATTTGCTCCCCTATTGACTTTTCAACAAAATTGTATTAGACTATTTTAACGACGTGAAAAAACACAATTTTAAATTTTGTTACTAATAAGCCAAAAAATCTTGTAGACAATCAGTTCTATGCTGGAAATACATTTACTAGTTTCAAGCTTAAAATTATAAAGTAAAAATGACATTTAACAGATAATTCAATATTTGCTATCAGGGCGACTTTTTTTAACACACAGAGAGGACCACCAAGTAAGGGAAACCACAAAGGATGAAAATGGAAAAACTAAACCTAAAGCCTAATAACTATGTATATCACAACAATCCTAAAGTAAATGTAACTTATAATTTTAAATTTATTCTATTTAGAAAAGACATCAGTGCATTATTTACTTTTGTGCTCTCTAGGGCTAAAAGATTAAGAATGTTAAAGGGGCAGACAGCTTTACACTCTTTGATTAAAAACAGTATATAGGGTGTTGATCTCGGCTATATACTTATTACATTGAAAAATATGTGATGTAGATCACATTTAATATTACATGTATCACATTGGTCAGAAGGTAATATTTTGATCTTGTAGAGATGTGCTGGATAACAAGCATGTCCTAGTTTCATGCGTATTATTGTTGTTATGTATTGTCTAGGGACATTTAGGTTTTTATGCCAGTAATTTCGTGGGATTTCAGTAACAAGCTGAGTATATCTTGTGGTTTTATTTTTACAATATTCCTTCCATCTTATATCCCATTTATTGATTATATTTGTTTTTGCAATATTGTATGCATCACTTAAGGTGAGAGTGTAATTAGCGTCTATACCATTAGTAATACATTGTAAAATTGTTGTATACTATAATGAATCCACTACTAATATATAAAATGTCTTGTTAATTTTTAATCAACGCTTTACTTTTTATTAGTTATTCATCATTATTTATTTATAACTGGTGGATTCATTACGGTATAATAAAGAAGAACTCTTAAGTATAACTTAAAGCCATGTAACATTTGAGGTTTTTTTTTTAATAAATTTCATCTGATTAAAATGGGAATAATTAATAATTAATCAACTTACGAATAGTGTAACATTCTTTTTGTACATAGTAATGCTGACACTTCATACCGCGACACACAACCATTATTACATAAAAATAAAACAACTTCACCAAAAATAACCACCCACACTCAATAAGATCAGCCCTATCAGCTTAAAATTTTGAAAACAACTAACGAAAATAAAAGAGACACTTGACTCTAAAAATGATTAACCAAAGAAAGACTTTAGGGCAGGATTATAGCCATTAAGATAACTTAGGTAACTAACGGACAAGCCTAAGATATAAAATAAAGCATGTAATTGGGTTAGCTTTTTGTAAAAATTTTATATTTTCCATAACCATACTATTAGTTCTGGTTCTGGTTAATAATATAGTAAGCTGTGTTAAATATTGAAACAGACCTTTATTTTTTAATATTTTTATTAACGATGTGGCTGACTGTTTTAAATTCTCTAAATTCTTATTGTATGCCGATGATTTAAATTTTTTTCTTAAGATAAGTAGCGGACAGGATGTTATTAATTTACAGGCGGACTTGGATAGGTTTTATGATTGGTGTACAAGAAACCGAATTATTCTAAATATAAAAAAATGCACATCAATCCAGTTTAGTAGATCTTTAAACGTAAAAAGAAATATTTACAGAATTAATTGCTAGCCTTTAAGCCACGTAAATACTAGATTTGGGGGTGTTCTTTGATCATAAACTTACATTTTTTTCCCATATTGAATATTGCAAGAATAGAGCCCTTAGAGTTTTAGGGTTTATTAAAAGAAATACCAAAGATTTTAAAAATGTAAATTCAATAAAACTATTGTACACTTCGTTAGTAAGACCCCTTTTAGAAAATTGTTCTGTTGTTTGGAATCCATATTATGAGAAATACACTATCGGACAAAAGTAGAGCAACACTTTGATAAAATTTACATATCCCGATTTTATAATACTAAGGCCCACTTGCACATATTCCACTTAAACTATGGTCTTAACAAAGTTTCACTTTAAATAAAAGTGTCACTTTATTAACTTTGAATTGCACCATCAAATCTTTTCATCCACTTTGTTAAGTGGAAGTCACATTCTGGCAACACCGTAAAAATTTAGGGATTTTTTTTCTTAAAGGTTGCCATTTTCAGTTTGACTTTTTGATATTTGACATTAGATGGGGGTTAATTAAGTTAATTTATTACATTTAATTATCACCATTGCGTTTAAGCACAAACCATCCCCTTTTTGTGAATTTATACTGAGACTCTGAAAAATTTCCTGTTTTTTTTAATGGTTACATTCAATACATATGGAAAATAACGAAAAAGAAAAACGGTCTCGAGCGGTTAATTATACCCAAGAAGAAATGGCTCTATTATTAAATTTAGTAGGTAAATTTAAACATATTATCGAAAATAAAAAGACTGACCAAATAACGTGGATAGAAAAAGCAGAAACTTGGAAAAAAATAGCAGCACTGTTCAACTCATCCTCACCAAGTGGAGTATTTAGGACGATAGAGTCTTTGAAAAAGCACTATGAAAATAAAAAAAGCCAGGTAAAAAAGAGGTGGCCGAGGAAAAAATAAATATCTTAAAAACTGGTGGTGGACGTTACATTCCAAAACAGGACCCTCTCAGAGACATAACATTGTCTATTATGAATGATAAGACCGTGTTTGGTCTAAGGAATCAATTTGATTGTGATTATTCTACCGATATACCAGCCAGTACAGCCAGTACTAAGGAATGCAACAATGATGATAATGAAATCACTAACGATATACCAGCCAGTACATCCAGTACTAAGGAATACAACGATGATAATGAAGTTATCACTGTAGTATATGTAAGTATTTCTTCATTACATGCCTCAATACCTTTATAACTGTATTTTAACGGTGCTTCTATAGCCACACTCCACGGATATCCGTGCCTGTAATTCCCATATAACCTCATATGGATTAAAATTTTCTGTGACTAATAAATTATAGTCACGGAATGAGTCACGGATATACAAATCGAATTTTATCTTTGATTGCAAAAAAAAATTATAAAGTTGATGCTGTAGATGTAGGAGCTAATTAAAATTAACTAGAACTAACCAAAACAAACCAGAACCAGTTTCAAATTGAAATTTAAAATGTTTTTATACTAAATCCATGGATATCCGTGGAGTGTGGCTACAGACACTTTGGTATTTTAAAAAGGGAAATAATAATCACTTTTTACCAAATCAAAAAAGCAGACACAAAATATTTACTATTTATTGTTTCTACTTTCTTTTAGAGAGAACATTGTACTTTTACGAAGTGCCTATAGCCACACTGCACGGATATCCGTAAATTTAGTATAAAAACATTTTAAATTTCAATTTGAAACTGGTTCCGGTTAGTTTTGGTTAGTTCTAGTTATTTTTATTAAAGTCATGAAAAATTTTAATCCATATATGAGGCTATATGGGAATTACAGTCACGGATATCCATGGAGTGTGGCTATAGAGGCACCGGTACTTTTATTGTTTATATGGTACAGGAAATCTTGTAGCAATGCAAGAGTTTATAAATTTGTTTATTAATTTAAAATCTTTTTTAGGAAGATTTGGAGGAAGATGAAACCGATAAAATAAATAATTGGAAAAAGTATACTCCTCAAACTTTGAAATTGCCTTTGGATAAAACATTAACAAAAAAATCAGTTCCTGTAAGGGTAAATCATTAGAAAAACCACTAAATAAATCTGAAGGGTCTGAAAAAGGACAAGTGACACCTGAGAGCTCATGGATACGTAGAAGACGTCCTGTGGCTGGAGTTTTGCAAGGACTACAGTCATCTCATTTAGCAAATCAGTACTCTGAATTGGCAAAAACAAAATTAGAACTTGCCAAGACACAGTTGGAAATGTTAAAAGAAGAACAAGCATCCAAAAGTATTGAGAGTGAATTGAGGCAAAAGATTTTAAAAGTTGAATTAGAAATTAAAGAAAGAGAGTTGCAGCGTTTAAGAAATTTTTCCCAGACACATTATACTTAATTTTTAGCAAATTTAATGTTAATAAATTAGTTGTATAACTAAACAATATTCTTATGTTGTTCAATAAAAAATAAAAGATCAATCTCATCAAATTGTGAACTTTCATGTTACATCCAGTTAAACAAGAAGTTACTATTTTTGTATAGGGAACAAAAAAGTAAGTACGTCATTTACAAACATCAGCTTATCAAATTGTTGAAAATTACAGTTTTTAAACATCCATATTTCAAAATCTTTAATTTAAGTAATAAGTATGTTAAATTAAAAATTCCTAAAATTTTGTCTACAATTCAACTATGATTTTTTGCTACTTTTTTAGTTTTGGGTATTTTTTACTGAGGCTTAAATTGCATTTTACATTATTTGTATCTAAAAATGTGCAAGACCTGCAAATAAATAAGTAAAATATACATGGTTCTCTTTAAAAACTGTACTTGACTCTTGCTAACATATTTAAGGCATTCTGTTTAACAAAAACTAATATCTTGAAAATGTAGTTTACTACTCCTCTAAAAACTTCTGTATATATCTTTTTTCTTTAGTTTAAGAGATGAATAGGTAATCTCACTTTCCTGACTACCCCTGTGGTGTTTTTTATCAGTTTTAATTTATTTAAAATAAAAAAATTATCTACAAGAAATGAATCTTTCCCTCCCACCAGAAGAGGTAAGAAGCACAAAGGCTTTTGGAGAAAAGCCTCTTCTATTTATAGGTATTACAGAAGGTAATTTATCAAAAAATTTAACCTGGTATAAAACTGAATGTTTACCATAAGCTTTTATATTTTTAACCCGTTTTATCTAATAAAAGATAACACATTTCCTTTTTTAAAATCAAATTTATTGATTGAAACAGATTTAAACTATAAGTTTGCAAAATAATTATTTATTAAATTTGCTCTGGCTTCAAACATATCTTGATGTTGATCTTGAATGAATTGTTCTGGTGCAACAAATCCTTCTTCAATTAATTGGTCTAAATTTCTTCTCCGGTCATCTACTTCTTCTTCTGGAGGTTCATTATCACCCATATCCCTGGCAATGTTATGGAGAACTGCTGTAGCAACTACAAGTGTGAGAACAGTCTCTAACTTTAAACGACACCCATATGCTAAAACTGGAAACCGTCGCTTCCAAATGCCAAAACATTTTTCAATTTTTCCTCTAGTCCTTATCTGGGACTGGTTGTATAGCTGTTCAGCTCTGGTAACTGGATTCAACAGAGGTGTCATTAAATAGCTTCTGCAAGGATATGCACTGTCACCTAAAATATCGATCATTATTTTTCATTGACAATAATTTATTTATTTACTCATAAATTCAGGATACAACAGAAATAGTATTCCAACAGAGTATGAGTATCCACTATACAGGGTGTTTCACAACTTATCCGAAAAAAACTTCATATAAACAATGTCCTAAACATTTTAGTTTTGAAACTACAGGGTGTTAAATTTTCAAAAAAAATCTACTTTTTTAAATATCCTAACTATTCTTTACCCAATTTTGTTTTAATTTGGCAATATTATTAATGTCATTAAGGGGGTAATTTATCACTAACTTAATTACATTTAGTAAGTCCAGTGGCGTGTCGAGACACAACCAAAGGAATATTTCTAACAAAAAAACGGTACGTCACTGACTGTGTAAATGTATGGAAAATGTTTGTACTTTCTTTAGATTAAGCCAATAAAAATACTGATTTTATGTTTCCTAATTTTTTTCCGTATCTTGTTTCGTTTAAGAAAAAAAAATTCACTTAATTGCATATTTTTAGACCATAAAAGAAGCATTGCGGGATCTTTTCTTTTAAAAATTAGGTTTTATAATTTTTAATTAGCAATTACTTTACAAAGATAATAAATACTTATTTAAATAAGATTTATATCCAGTATAACAGTTTTTACTAAAATAAGTGTTTTCGAAATTTTTTGGTTTTTTGAAAATTTTAACACCCTGTATTTCAAAAACTAAGACGTTTAGGACATAATATGTTCATATGAAGTTTTTTCATATTTTTTAATGTAGAATTAGCCCTGAAAGATTTTCGGATAAGTTGTGAAACACCCAGTATACAGTTATTCTTAAAACAAGGTTTACAAAAAAAATGTAGTGTTCAGTCCATTTACATTTTATAAAGTTATTCTATTTTTTTTTAATTACAATAAAGAGATGTTATTTGTTAAATAATATTAAATTTAGTAGATAATGCCTATTAACAATTTAAAAATTTAGAAAGTGTGATTTTATTTGTTTTTGAGCATAATTGAAAAGACATTTATATTTTTGCAGTGATAGTTAAATTCTTTGTGCTTGTTTATAAGCAAAATGGAAAAAAGTTCACTTATTCCCGAATGTTTTTTTTGCGTAATATGCCAGCTAATAGGCATTTACGTCTTGACTTAAAAGACAATAGGTCTGTTATCTTTTAACTATTTCCTTTTGACTGTAGGTGTAAATACCTATAAGCTAAGATAATATTTCACAAAAACAAACATACTTATTTGAGAGTAAATAAACTTATTTTTTTCCATGTGTTATGTACCGTGTCCAGAGTGTTCTTAGAAAATAAACCCAAATATTAATAAAACAAGAATACCTTATATTCATTACTATGAAATATTAAGGACAATAAAATTAATACATATTGCCTACCCAAAGAGTTTTTTACAAATGCGAAACATCTTTATTATTGGTTGTCCTGACTCAAGAGCATTTTATGACACACTTTTTTTTATAAAACCAGTAATAAAAAGGTTTCTCATTTTAAAGAACTTTCCAGAATATGCTGTATTTTGTTATCCTACTGCAGTTTACAGAAACATATGAGTCCACATAATAACTTACCAAGTAAAATACAGTTTTGATGATATCCCATTTCAAATTCTGCTCTAATATTTGAATTGTTAAAAATTGTAGCATCATGTGTCGATCCTGGCCACCTAGCTACTATATTTGTAAATTTCATGGAAGCATCGCAAATGGCCTGAACATTTATTGAAAAATATTGCTTTCGGTTCCTATATATTTCAGAATCAGCTGTACCTAAAGGAAAAAGAAAATTAAGAAATATATCATAAATATAATTATAAAATTTTAAAACAACATTATTACAAAAATAAGGTAGTATATAAAAAAATAATAAAAATACTCACTGGGTCTCTGTATTCGAATATGTGTGCAATCTAAGGCACCTACAACTCTTGGGAAACCTGCTATATTAAAAAAATCCTGTTGTTGTGTTTGAATTTCCTGAGCAGAGTGAAATTTGATTTTTGTAGGAGCCAATCGAGCAATCGCTTCTGAAACTCGTTTAACAACTCTGCTCGCAGTGCTTTCATGAACCCCACTAAAGTCACCTATTGCAATTAAATGAGATCCGGTAGCGTAAAATCGCAGTGTAATAAGTAATTGATTTATTGGGCTAACAGAATTGTTCCTAAAAATTTAAAAATGATAAATATATAAGTACAGATACTTGTAATACAAATACCTATAGGTAGATTAAATTAAACTCAAACACCCTATAAAAATGAGAAACTTACCTGTCAAAGGGAATTTCTAGTCTATGTTCTATTAAATGCAATACCTCCAAAGTCGTTTCTTTTGTTAAACGAAATCTTTTAAAGAAAGAAATATCATCCAAGGAATTAAAATAATCTTCGCGAATGTTCATTTGCCTGGGAACACCTATATCAATAATTTCGAGAGCATCCAGATCGTCGTCGAAAATATCTATATCTTCAAAGTCAATATTATTCATTTTATAAATATAAAACAAGACAAAAATCGATTGCTTTATAAACAGGCCACAAAGGAAAAAAAGTGAAAACATCCAAAAAAATAAAAAAATGAGGTTATGTAGTACGTAAGTGGAACAATTTTACCACTTAAATTAAAGTGACCCTTAGTACATTTAAGAAACACTTACAAGTTGGTGCAACGTAAAATTTAAAATAAGGTTCACTTTAGCCTTAAGTTGGATATGTGCAAGTAG
>JACEGR010007699.1:0-45736 GCA_014170235.1 Listronotus bonariensis
ACACACACCTTAGATCTTAGAATAGGGCCGGGATAACCCATGCACTGAAGCCGCTCGGCCCTGTCTTTTTACATCTGGGTGATGTCAGCCAGACGGGACCTACAGCCTAACGTGGGTCCCACGTCGAACCACGGTCCTATGAGCAACAACTTAAGACCCCGTCCCCACCCAGGGAGCACTGAACCTACCAACTGAGTGGGGTCCGTATGTCTACGGTAGCGCAGGACACGGCAAAGTGTGTTCCGGCGCCTAGTTCTTTCACTTTGTCCGTCTGTTGTTGAGCTTGCCACTAAAATTCTGACCTTGGCTGCCGGCAGGATTCGAGACCCACCTCACGTCGGTTGTGCGCTAAACGACCTAACGCTTTAACACGCTAGGCCACCACCCCACCACCTACACTCACACACACACACATGTAAATTTTAAAACTTTTTTCTTTTACTAGGAAAGCAATCCTTTAAATAATGTTTAAAAAAAAAAATTAGGTCACTTTAAACAAACCTTTATATTTAAATAATAAAAAAGTATTTAAATAATAAAAAAGTAGGTGCTTCGCGCATAGGTAAACCATCTGTTTCTTTTGACAGTAATAAAACACTTTTTACCTCGGGTTATACTATTTCACCCAGAATCTATAATTAAGCCATGTATTTATTGTTATTAAAAATTTATATTTCATTTATTTAATACTTGCTCTTGTACTAAAGGGTTTGACTGAACTATGCATATCTAAAAGTTAGTTTATAAGGGCGTAAATTGGCTCTTCCTGGACATTATTGAGTTCAAAGTGCGAGCGAGCTTTGCCGATTCAATTGTAGGGTTATTGAAAGACCATGCGCTATTTAATAATGTGCAACTTCCGGGTTACTAAAAGCACTTCGGGATAACTTTAATTAATTCTACGTATTAATTATTAAGACGAGTGTGACATATATAAAAAGTAGAATATAATTCTCATATTATCGGTGAAAATTTCATAGGTTCTTCTGTAGTAAAATTGTTCTTGTATTAGTCGCCTGACTAAATCCCTATCTAATCAAACATGTTTGTGATATTTTTTCTTCGCGTGACTCCACTATCTTGCAAATTTCCGCAAGCTATCGAGTTCAACTGGTGGACAGCCCAAATGTAATGTTTCTATTAAAGCGTTATGGATTTTCACTCACAGGTTTGGCATCGACTTGTTTGTAAAACATCATTTATGAATAGGGTTGCTATCCGTCCCGATATATCGGGACTGTCACAGGTATTCCCGTTCATAGCAGAAAGTCCCGATGTACGATATGGAACAAACCGAAGAATGAAATCGACTGACCCCCGCTAACTTACCAGAAATTAAGCTGTTCCGGTTGAAATAAGTAACAAAAAAAAATAAAAATTGACGTTTTGGATGGCAAGTCTGCCAGCGTTGTCAAGATAAAATGAAATAAAATTTATTAAAATATCTTAAAAACTAAAGCTTAAATTTTAAAATTTTAGACCTAAATAAGGGTTAACTTTTCAAATTTTTATTTTTATTAAATTTTATCTCGACAACGTCGATTTTTAGTTTTTTAATCACTTATTTTAAATTTTTGGACTTTTGGATGAGGTTTTTATTTATTTTGTTCTAGGAAAAACGATCCGATTTGGCGTGTACCAAAATAAATACCATTAATAAGATATCTTAGGGTGTGTTTATGTTGGAGCGACAATTTGTCGTGTGTTTTGCACCGCTTCGTCGCCGACTCGGCAAAAACCACTCCGTCTGCCTATTAGTTGTTAGGACTCACTACACGTTTAGCAAAAGGTACGCGAGCGCCTAAATATGCTTGAATCCGCTTAAACTGTGTTTATAAAATTCTGTATTTGGGAGTTAACAGGCATTAAGCATTTCACTTAAAATAACAAAATAGGTATTACGTGCAGAAAACTAAAAAAAAATGTCAACAATGCCGATATCATTTGTTTAAGTCTGCTTGCCCAGAAATCCCAAACTATTTTAAATTCACCTAAAGCGGTTTTTGATATATTTATTTAAAATTTCCCACCAAAAATGGTGTGTTCCCATTCTAAGCAACTAATTTAAGAAGAATTTTAAAAAATTGAGCCTGCTAAATTTACTGAGATAAAAATAAATGGGGCATTTCATTAAATAAAAATTTAAAAAATAATCCGTGAAGCGCAAAACTGGAAATTCAGGCAACCTTGTTACTGGATACTCGACACCACTGTTAAATTATTTATGCGCAACACTTTTTTAAAATCAAATTTAGTAAATACTGTTTAACTACCGTATTCATTATTCTCAACCTGATAGTTTGTTTACTAAGATTAATTTTTTTGATTATTTTTATTATTTAATTTTGACCAATCGCTATTAAGAATTGGTATGTCAAATATAAATTTTAAGTGGAAAAATTTCTTTACAACTGTCAAATTAGCTGTCAGCATTTTTGACAAGTTGCAAGTTATATTGTTTTTATTAAACATTCATGTGGAAAAATTAGAATACTCGTTTCTAAGTACTCTGTTTTACCAAATAGTAATTACTTAAATATTCGTTTTTTAAAATTTTTCCGGAAAAATTAAATGCACTAGGGATATTACCGCCAATCAAATTGTTTTTTAAGCTGGCATTTACTACATATTGACTTCATATTAAATGCTACAACTAACTCATTCCCAAAAAGAAAAAAAAACATACAGAGCTCATCCTATCACCCATCACTAAAGTTTTTCTTTCAAAATATAAAAGTTAACGTCACTTTATCTAACAGTCAAAGACTATCAGCCTGAAAAATATTGGTGAATACGGCTGATGAGTATACTCTAAGATCCGACATTAAAAAAATATACCCTTATCTGTTAATTGAATGAAATAATATTTTCTAGGCAGATTTTAATGTAGTAAATGCAAGTGAACAACCTCTGCCAGCATAGGTCTGCTACAACTATTAATAATTATTTAATTATTAATTTATTTACAATTGTTACCTTTACATGCTAATTGCTTGTACCAGACAGTATATTATAAACCTTGTTGTAGTAAGCACCCATCTCTATGACTGCTACACTTCCCTGCAGCCAGGTGAGAAAATTTTCTGTTTAGTTCATGCAATTAACGTAAAGGTAACGATTCTAAGTGTTTTTTTTTATACGGGTACTATAAGTCTAGGTTTAACTGTTTTTAGGTTATTGACGCTTAAAAAGTCAAATTTTCGGCTTATATTATTTAATTAAATATAACAATATTAAATAAAGGTAATGCAGGTGACCACCTGATATTTTAAAGTTATCGAAATTTTAACCTATTAGGAAGTAGATTTTATATTAGTTTGCATAATGAATTATTACTTACACACTTAGAGTTGACCATAGAATCCAAAAATGATATAATAAAAAGGGTGTTCCATTTAAAAAAGCAACATTTATGGCGTTAGTCTTTTGTCTTTTATGCAATTGTTTTTATAACGATTTTCAAATTCCCCGAGCCAAAATACATCGACTGGCTATCTTATTTTTTTGAATGCTGGGAAAGCCAGAAATTATACCATTTTCCCTCTTAAATGGAATACCTCTTCCATATATTTCTTTAATGTGTAATTATTAAGATTTGCAGTTTGCATTCGACTCCTAACAAGGCCAAGAAACTGTTGCACTAGTTTCAGATAATAATCTGACCATTAAGATTTTTAATTTATGTGTATTTTAATTTCTTTACCATTTCAATTGAAATTACCAAAATTTAAGCTTTTTAAAATTTTTTTCTTTAGCCAATACAAATATAAGACAATATACAATTAGTACAATAACTAATAAAGACATGTTTATCACAAAACGTATTACATATTTTACAGATTACAGAGAGCTTTCAAAAACATATATAGATTTCTGGGATAAATATTTTATAATATTCTTAAGGGGTAAAAAGCTTGTTATGATTCTCCATCTTTATCCAAAAGCGAACAAAAGTAATGGAATTTCATGCGCCGTTGGCAAGTGCAAGGAACGACGCCGAACGAGGGTTGAAAGACGCTTGCGCTTTATTTTCAGGTTTTTACCCTACGTTGTTGCCATACATTCGGAATTATATGAAGAGGTTTATGGAAGACAGGTTGTTTAAATAGGAAAGGTCTAATATGGGGTTAAAGTGATATACACGGAGAATAAAATATAATGATATTAATAAAAAAAAATCTAAAATACATTTTATACGTACATAAGTTGGCATTATATGAGATACTTTTTGGTAATAATTTTATGAAAAAATGTTTTCTGTATAAAAGTTCTTTATGGTCCAAAACCTACCACTTTATATTAAATTGTATCAATTTATTTATACATTTTTATTCATTAGTGCATTGTAGGTACATTGTTGTTGTTTTAATAACAGTAAATTTACCAAGTTTATACTCTTCTATAAAATTTTTCATTAATAAATAAATTGCACCAATGTACAAACCTAAATTGTCACAATATCACAAAAAAAATGTAAATAAACAAAATTACATATTTCAAAGTAATATTAGGTTTTAAACATATTTTTTTGTAACAATTTTAAATATTATTAAAAATATATGTAATTTGCTCTTGAGCAAAAATTACTTTCATGGCCTAACCTTAAAGATGACTAATTTAATTTTATATCTGATGGTTGCCTTTTAGGTTTTAGATTACTAAATATTTTTAACAGTGCCGGATCAAGCCGACGCGGGGCCCGTAGCAAATGTGAACATGGGGGCCCTTTGACTCAAAATTTAAGTCTTGAAAATGGGGAGTCAGTTTTTTTTGTAAAACCTACAAAAACTTGAGTTTCCTATTAAAAGCGTCGAATTTGGCCCACCCTGTACAGTAGGTTGGTATACTTTACATATGAACTCACTGTTGTGCTATTATGTTGAATTTTTCTGTTACAAAACAGTAGGATTATACTAATTCTGTATTAGTCCACCGCCATCGTCAAAACA
Source organism: Listronotus bonariensis (assembly GCA_014170235.1). Taxonomy (NCBI): domain Eukaryota; kingdom Metazoa; phylum Arthropoda; class Insecta; order Coleoptera; family Curculionidae; genus Listronotus; species Listronotus bonariensis. The sequence goes on from JACEGR010007699.1 coordinate 4,950, forward strand.
GAAAAGCACGAAAAACTAAGAAATTATATCATGACGTAAATAGTTTGCCAATAAAAAAATACAATAAATTTCACTCTTAAATCAAAAGAAAATAAACATACCAATCTTAATTCGAAACTTATAGTTAACGTTAAAAATATAATCTTTTTTCCACTTCTTGTCTGTCAGTTTAATCCCGATTCTCATTTACTATGGATTTAGTTCACTGAAATAGTCTGTCCCCTGGACAGTTCTATTTTTTAATAAATTTTAAATATTTAATTTTATCCCCATATTCACCTTAATTGGTATATAGATCACAGCCATACTTCATTCTATTTTGCTAACATTAAATACTTATTGAGATATTATCTATTACGCTGAAAGTCTACCCTGGCGCTTAAGTGTCAAAAGTCTTTAACGAAAGTATACATATTTATTTTAATAAACTTATACACTTAAATACACTTTTTCTAACTGTTAATATCTATAAAATATTCGGTTAATATTTTTATTATTTTCTTGTTTTTAAAGAGGCCCGGGGGTGGGGGTCTATATTATGTTAAAGAATTTATGTTACTAAAAAATAATGTTAGTTCTTCATATAAAAAAGCTCAAGGAGATATGACCTTCAAAATTAGCATTAAACATATTTTTTCAATTATAACTTTCAACCTGTTGCCACCAATAAGTATAAAAAGAAAAATAGAGGCCGCGTTTCATTCATAAACCCGTTTAATTAGTGCGGCTTAAACGATCTTATTTATTTTTGGCGATAGAATGGTACAAGTTGAAAATAGCAGTGGCGAATCGTATAAATATAATTTAAACTTTTAATTTTTGTTACATTTTAAAAATAAGTGGTTATAAATGCTTCATAATGTATTTGAATCAATATGTATTAACTTTTTTGAGTCTTTTTTGGTATTAAAAAGTATTCCCATTTTAATAAATCATGTTACTACCTTACACAAAAACATATATTAATGACTTAAACTTAAATATGTAATTAACCTTAAGATAGGTTGGCTTATATCAAAAAAAAAAGTTCTGTATCAACACTACTTTTTAATTACCTAATTCCATTTTCATAATTAAAAAACCGTCTGAAGGAAAGTGCTTAGAACACACTAATGCTTATTGGGGTAAATATTTATCAACTTGAAGCCAAACAAAGAAAACCACTTATTACCACTTTGGGGATCACTTGGAAACATAAAATTTTTTATTAATTTTAAAAACAAATCATTTTTTTTATTTATTCAGATTTGCAACTCAAGGTTTACAAACTGAATTTAGAAAACAGTTTCACACAACAAACACAATTACAATTGTACTTCAAAATATTGGAAAAATGGTAAACTATCTGTAAAAATAGTATTTGGGTAAAAAATTAATACAACTAATTACCTACATAAATATAAAAATTAAAAAATATACATATATTTAGAATTTAAGGTACTCAACGCCACTGCTTGGAAAATTCATGAATGGGCTAAATGCTTGTACCTAATTGTTAGTACTTACTGGTGAAAAGATAATCCTGGGGTAAATTCGTCACTTTACAAACTGGGCACTGTCTTACCATTGTATCTCATTTAATCACAAAACTTAGAAAAACGTAATTTATAACAGGATTTTTACAATATCCTTACAAAATATGGCAAAACACCGTCATGTTGTCTGCGGCCAGCAGCTTAACCAGTAACTGCCCGAAAAGATAAAAATAATTAATAAAAATAATGTTTCTTTTTCTAACATAAGGAACAAATTCGTTTGCCAAGGTCAAGGTTGGGGTAAAGTTTACCCCAATTTTGTCAAATCTGAATGCGCTCCTACTGAATAGCCGCTGACCTACGAAAAGAAGCATTAGTATAAGGTTATTTAGCTGCTCAAATATCATTATTACGGTGGCAATATTTCCAAAGTTATTATTGCAATATATTTCTAGACTATGCAAAACTTTTTATAAAGAATAACTTTTTCGTAAAATTAATAAGGGGCAATCCATAAATTAGGTCACATACACGTTAAATTTCTGTTGCATTAGAGATTATCTCATAGCGAGAGTGCCAAAGTATTAATAAGGTTTTTTTACAAATAAATTTCATGTTACGTCATGCACAATTTTACACTAAACTGTGCCCTTATTCAATAAAAGTTTTGCTACTATGGGTTTGTTCAAGAGAGCACGAAATTGTTACGAGGGGCGGTTGGAATATTGTGTGTATTGGTGATATTGAAACTTTCATGTTATTGTTATTTAAAATAAAAAATTATATGGGGTGCCTCTAAAAGGTCTGTACAAAATGCTACCTTAAACTTCTTGTGCTAAAATAAAACAATATAACAAAGTTTATTGTTTGCGAGACACAGAGTGTGTAGTTTAAATTAGGGCTAAAATAAAACGATTTAATGGAATTTACTGAAAAAAACCATTTCTGGACTAGGGGTTAAATCGTCATATTTTAGCTTTAGGAATTTGTGGTAGTATTTTTCCTCGCCTTATAGCATTAAAAAAATATATTTTAATAGACAAAAGATATAAACGAACATTTGATTTGGACCAAGATATTTACCCAAGACGGTAAAATTATTTTTAAAAATATATATTTTTAGTTTATTGCGTACTAAGTAAACAATGCGGCTTAGGCCCTACCTGCAGCAAACAACCAATCTAAAAGAGGTCTTGTTTAGTCTCCTGGGGGAGGCAATTACCCCCATTGCCCCCTCCCGCGTATGGCTTGGTAAGGGCTAATCTTCGGTAATACTGAACAGATGAACCGATCATGAAAATTACTTTTTACAATCAGAAAGCTGCGGTATTCAGGAGTGCTATAGACTATATTGTATTATGATTGAACAAAAAGTTTAGAGAAAAATATAATTAACGCCCAACAAAGGGGGCACCGGAGAGCTAGTTAGCCATAAATATGCCTATTATAACAATAGCATACATAACCCAAATTAATCTTTTCAAGTTAACACAAAAACAATTGGAAAACTAACTTATACACAAGAGTCTCTGTTCTTTACATTTATTACCAATCTACCTAAAAATGCTGATTTTAAAAAAGAGCCGACCAAAAAATAACCCAAGAATAAAAATCTAAATAAAATAAATAGAAAGAATATTCTGCTGAAAAAAATCTTTATATTTATCATAATCAGGCTAAAGTATAGCAATAAGTATAGTATACTTAGTAGTAAAATATAGAAATACTTGTTTCAAAGGAAACATATTTGCAAAATTAAGATCATTTGGTTAATGTTGACAAATACAGGGTGTTTCATAAGTACGTTACGAAGCTTAAGAGTGTGATTTCTTATGTTTTTATGGAAAAAAATTCCTATAAACGTATGTCCGGGACTTGCTTCATTTCTCAGATACAGGACCTTAAAATTAAAAAAAGTCGGTATTTTCAAAATATCCTAAAAACGGTTCTACCGATTCAGTTAAAATTTGATACAGCTATTTAATAAATTAGGGCGCTTGTTAATTTCTACCTAGAGATTTATGGGGTGCAGTGGCGTCTCAGTGGGCACTAAAGTCAATATTATTGAAAAAAGTACCACACTGACTTTTTATAAAGTTTATGTATTTTTTCCGATTAATCAATTAAAAATGCAACTTTTTGTTTGCCGCTTTTTTTGTTTCTCCCTTTGTTTTCAAGAAAAAAAAGCCACTTTAATTTCCTCTCCTTTTTCCCCTGAAAAGGATCCAATGACACTTGGTAAAAAAAAACAATTATTCGCCTTTAAATAAATGGGCAGTCGTGTATTTTATAAAAAAATTAAATAATAATTTTTAACGGGGGCCTTCTCTGAAAAAAAAAATCAAACATAGTTGAATCTGCTCAAATCGACAAAATTCGTACAAATATGCGGTTTTGACAAGATTTTTCCTATTTTTAAGGGTTCCTTTGGAGGGCAAAAATTAATTTTTTATAAAAAAATATTTTGGTTAAGATAACTATTTGCTAGAATATTATTTAATTTTTAAGGGGTTTTCGGTGAAAAAATCAGAAAAATAGGAACTTTTTTATTTTTTAGGTTGTTTTGGGGTTAAAAAAATTCAAAATTGTTACTTTTTAAATTTTGAATTTCATTTTATACTGTTTATGGATACTATTTAGTATATAAACACAGAAAAAAGTTTAATTTTTAATTACCTAATCGGAAAAAATATAAAAACTATCTAAAAGTCAGTGGAGTACTTTTTTTCGATAATATTGACTGTGGTGCCCACTGAAACACCACTGACCAAATTTTCTTATCTTGGTAGAGCTTTACAAGCGCCTTATTACATTAAATAGGTGTACCAAATTTCATTTAAATCGGTTGAAGCGGTATTAAGATATTTAAAAAATACTTTTTTTTTAAAGACTTCAACGATGAGGGGCCGTTCAAGTATTAGGTAAGCAAATTTATTACAATTATTAACTCCCCTCCCCCAATGTCATCAACAGTAAGCAAAGCAAACCCCCTCCCCCATGCTTACGTAAACATTTGTATATGCATTTTTCTTTTAATGTATTTCGTCTTTTTTATTGTTTTATAAGAAGCAGTTGTAATTCTAGAAATAAGAAAATAGGCTTAGGATCGAGGATTTTAACGCACAAAAATATTCATTTAAACAAACTTTACTGACCATGTTCAACATAGAGCAAGGTACAAATATTATAATAATAATTAATATTACAAACAGAACAAACGTTCTAAAAATTTTTGGCTTTGTTCATTAATTGTAATGCCCAGCAAGGTTTATTTATATTTTAAATAAATTAAGTGCATAACATTTTTATTTTATAGTAACATCAGAAACAACATTTAATAGTATTAAATATTTAATTAAATTTTTGTTTTTTTTTGTAATAAACTAGTTAAAATTTAAAAAAAGTATTTACAAGTTTTATTAAGTTAATTATTCCAAATAAATAATAAAATAAATTATTTTTATTTATTAAAAATGGGAATTCTTTTTATTACTCTCAAGTCGACTAAGTTATTTTTAAAAATATTTAAATCATATATTTTCTTTAAATAAATAAATTTTTGTAATATTGAATTTTATTTCAAGAAGTAGTAACTTGGTCCCAAGTAAAGAGAAATAAATTCTAAGTTACTCTATAAAATTAAAAAAAAATCCTCTGTAGTTATTCAGCACAAACACCCGCGGGTTACTAGAATTTGACAGGACCGAGAGCAAACTTGATTAAATCTAAAAGTGTTAGATCCAAATCAAACACCAAGAGACCTACCGAATTCAAAATTTTAATGAGAGAGGGAAATGTAACTTTAAAGGTAATAGAATTTTAATGTTAATTGTTGAATGCACTTTAGTAATTAAAACGTTTTTAAGGAATCCATAAATCTGGATTTTTAGCAAATTAATTGATTCGAGACAGAATAAGTCCAAATTTAAAATACCTGCATCCAATAACAATTAATCATAAATAATTGCCAAAATCACTTAGTTGCCTAAGGAAGTGATCAATTTAGGCATTTTGCTTCCAAAGAGGAAAGGCAGTTCTTATCCAAAGTTCGTGCGGTTTAACTAAGTAGTCTTCATCCAAATTTCGTTCTTGCCACCACCACCATCAGCCGAAGTTAGTGGAGTTCTAGAGTATTGGCTAAAAAAAAATATACCAAAAATAGTGTGTGAGTGAATTCAAAAGTATTGGTAAATTCTTTGGATTAAAGATTAATTTACTCTAGAAAAAAAATAGGTGTAGCGCGGCATTCAAATGTTTTTGTTACAAAATAAGTGTTTTAAGAATATTTTTGACTAGCAAGAGTTTTTTTAATAACTGATTGTAACTTTGGTGGCTACAAATTTTTAAGTTAATAAATTAAAATTTAAAAAGTGACTTTGTGGTTTAAATAAATAATCAGACATACCTTTAGGCTAAAACTAAAAGTGAAAAACAAAAATTAAGAAAATTTCTTAACTTGAATTTTTAATTAAATCACTAAAAGATAATTCATATTATTAAATTAAATCATAACTTTACCAAAAACAAATATTTTATTAGTAAATAAATGCGCTGATGCATAGATTTGGATCCCGAAAAAAAAATTAATTGTAGCACCGATTTGTAGGGTTTTTGAATCGGATAGCACTTCATAATGTGTACATCAAGCCATCTAAATACAGAAATACAAAAAAAAATAACAGTTTATTATTGTGACAGTCAACAAAGTCAATCATAAGAAATAAATTTGTCTTATAAAGTCAGTGTTTCCATCTCTAGATCCCTAAAGATGCCTTGAGCAATTGCTGGAAAAACGTCGGTAAACCATTTTAATTTGACGCGGTTCAAACTCAAGAACCAAGATTCCCCAGTTCTTGTACTTAAACCTTAAATGGTTTTAACATTCACCTTATAAAAAAATTATAGTGGATTGAATTTATTCTTAGTCACTAATTCTTCAATTTTCTTAGAAGCAATATCAAATTTCTTGTAGGACTTTGCTTGTAATTTAAATTTACGCCACACTTCGTTTACTAACTACATTTTGTACTTTTGAATTTGCATAAGATTTTTTAAAACTTTCAAAAAATTTTTGGTTAAACTTGAATTTATCTATTTGAAACTTCATTTCGATATTTTGCGCCGTAATTCCCATACTCGATTCTAAGCGAGTACTTAAATAAATTTATTATTTGTGGAAATCACCAAAAATGTATATTGTTTTGAAGCATGGAAGCAGTCAGAAGCACTCAGCCGCTTAACCGCTGATTAAGCGGAGTGTTAAAACTATCAAAATAAAACACCCTATTGGTTTAATTTGACATTTTGACACACTGCTTACCCAGCGGCTGAGTACTCTTGAATGCGCCTCATTCTGTGGGTGGGTTGCCATATGTGTAAACCAGTTTAAAGCTGCTGCTGACATAATCCCAATCCCCCATGTCATCAAAAATCAGCAGAATCAAGACCCCCGCCACCTTCTAGTGCTTACGTAATACTTGAACGTCCTTTTGGGAAAACTGGTCGCATTCTCCTAAACAAATAAATACAAAATTTTACTCTGATTGGTAATATACAGGGCAAGTTATAACTAAAAATATGAAAAATGACCAAGAGTAAAGTACTTTTATTTAAAAAAGGAACAAAATGGTTCCTTTAAGTAAATTTTGTAGAGAATTAAATTTTATGTCAAAATTTGATGTCACGCGTTAATATTTTATAAAAAATATGGCTAAAGGCAGCGAATTTTAAACAAATATTTAAAATGAATTAATTTTGCTTTCTCTTGATCATTAATTAGCTTGTAATGCGTAATGTAAAAATTGGTTATAACATTTTTTTAAACTTTCTTGCTTTAAATTTAAACTTTGACATAGAATTTAAATATGTACAGAATTTACTTACACAATTTTGATTTATTTTTAAAAATTAAAGTAATTTAGTTATAACTCTCCCTGTACAAAACCAATTAGAGTAAAAGTTATACTAAGTATTTCTTAGTTTTGGACCATGCAAACAGTTTTTCCAAAATTTCGTTTAAAAATTAAAAAATGTTTGGTCCATTTGTTCTCTTGTAACACATTTCCTGGGACACACAGTAAACAGGGCCAACGTTTTCTAGTTCAAAATAAAGGAAAGTTTGTGATATAAATAGAGTCAAAAATTAATACTTACAAAGGGGCGTATATATTTTCGACCAAGTTCAGAGCAAACACTTAAAAACACATGTAATTTCGTCCACATATAAAAGGGTTCTAGTTATCTTATATGTATTTTTAAGCAAAAGAATGCAGGCGATATTATGAATATAAAGGTAATTCTTATTTATTTTATGGTTTCCATATTTTTTTAATCCATATATTATAACGGTCTAGTTCTATTTATAAATGAACGAAAAAAAGAATAAAAACAATTTCTAAGTGAATTTATAAAGTGTGTTTTAGTTTCAAGTTTCATTAAGGAATTATGAAAAAATATTTAACTAACCAGAACTAACCATGACCCCTCACCTATACTCTGGCTTCGGTAGAAAATATTCACTTTATGCGTTGGTTGCAAACAAAATAATGTGGGGGCAAGGTAGATTTGATGTTACTTTATTAGTTATTGAGGCTTATTTTTGTCCAGGCCTTTTATTCATCGTTAGGGTATTGGATGTTTAATTTAAGGCACTTTTAAATATTGATCCGATGGGTTGGTAGATCCAATCAGCTGTTTTTAGGATTCACTGGAATTTTTGTTATTCTCTGAACACCTATATATATTTGGCCTTCATTCATCGGCTTCGTGTCAAAACAATAGATAACCATTTTGCTTTGTTTTGGTCGTGCTGGTATTTTTAAAGATTTGCACAATATTTAAGCCGTATATAATCAATAAATAGCAAATTATTGTTTTTATACTTTTTTACTTGTAATAAACACGAGATAAATCATTAAAACAAAAAATAAATAAATAAAACAGCTGATTTTGACACCATTGGTTTAACCCGACTAACCCTGGCTTTAACCTGGGTCAGCAGAATCCAACCCGAGTTAAGGATCCGATCCATTTATGAACACGGATAGAAAATGTCCGGTCCTTTTTTGAACGGTTTTTATGAATCGGGTTAATGCAAGATCAATATTTGAAAAGGCCTTTAATAAAAATAGGTTAATCCGATCATAAACATTCTATGGCCCGTACATCCTTGGTCGAAAATGTATTTTTTATCATCAGACCCCTTTTGTTGTTTAGGTAGACGAGGCGATTCTGGTCAAAAATACACCCGCCGTCACAAAGATGGGAAAGAAATTTAAAATAAAAAATTATATATATATATTTTTAAACCAAAAAAAAATCTATCAGGCAATGCCAAATAAAGCAATATGACAAACCTTTGTAACAGCAATTTGATTTCTTCCGGAGATTAATTTTCCTATCTCGGCACATAATGATTTAAATTTTATTTTTGTTATTTTAAATTGCTAAATTTATTAAGAAGTACACATGACACATTTTTTTTTAAATAACCAAGTTTTTAAACTATTTTTTATTTAATGCAGACTATTCTGACCCCTACTACAATTTTAAAAATGTAAAAATATTTAGAAAATGCGCTGTTATAAAATAATGTTTCGTCATCTATGTAACGCGATATTTGACATTGACCCCATGTTGGTAAGTCAACTAACCCTTTATTTTGTATTAGGAAGTCATTTCCTTAAGTTTTTCGCATTTATTTTAAAACAACCTGTATATATTTTTAAAATAAAATTCCCTTTTCTTTAAATATAATAAAAATAGCTTTCTTATCCTATCCATCCCATCCTGGATTTATTTTTTTTCTTTACCAGCTAAAAACAAGGCGGGTATCGTATTTACGCTTAGCGAACCATTTCCCCATTTAGTAACAAATATAAAATGAATAACATGATACTGCAAAATATTATAAAAACAACTTATTCAGCACTAATAAACATACTTTACTGGAAGTTCTCAAGTAACTTAAAGTTTTGCCGTGAACCCATTTCTAATTAAAATTTATGACCAAGCTTTGTTGTTGAAACATAAGGTTTTTGACAAACTGCAAATATTTTAATTAAGCATATAGACATTGTTTAGAACTAAACAGAAGTAACCATAACAAATACGAAAACCTTAAGAAGGACCGTCTTTTGTATTTGTATCAAATTTTATCCATTAGCAAAATATTGCTGTATAAATAGGCATGGTTAAGATTTTTTTCGTAAAACTAAAAAGCAATAGGACCATAAAGTTCCTATTAATTTAATAAAAACACATTATTATGGTGTTGGATATTCTTAAGCCACTGACTACTTGACCGCCAGCGGTTTTGCTCAATTATAAAAATAAAACCGCCGTATGGCGGTTTTATATATTTACGTATATGAAAACCGCCGAAACTGTTAATTGATTTGTTATTTTTACCGGCGGTTTTTACTTATTTATTTGGTGAATGCCGCCGTCCGGCATTTTGCTTATAAAAAATATTTAAAACTGCCGAATATTAATTAAAATTATTCTAATACTAATATTTATTTATTTTGCTGTGCCTAAGCGTTTAGTTTTTTTGTGACGTTATTATTTAATGTTGTAGTTGGGTTTAACCAAAACCAATTAAAGTAGTATAGCGGAATGGGGACAGGCATATAAAACCACTATGTATTTGTATTTATCCTATCGTTTCGTGGCTGGATTGTCACTTTATTAAGGGCCTATAATTAAAGACCCAAAAACACTTTAAAAAATATTTTCGGGCAGGAAAGCCGAAGGAATAACTTACCAGGACATTAACGTCAGCATGAGAGTTAGCAATTCCTTTTAAAATTCTTAAAAATTGGAAAAATCTACCAATAAAATAAGTTAAAACCGCCGGAAATAACAAAATAATTAACTTTTTCGGCGGTTTTCATATACGTTAATAGATAAAACTGCTGAACGGCGGTTTTCTTCTTATAATTGATCAAAACCGCCGGCGGTTATTTAGCCAGTGCCTAGTCTTAAACCTCTATAATAATCATTGCGTATCGGGATTTAAAAAAATATATTTTATAAAAGGAATTTAGTTATCTGCTGTCACCTTTTAGGTCGTTTGTAATATTGATTTATTTGAGAATACTCAGTAGTTTAAATACAATACATTTTTCTTTTTTAAACTCAAAAGTAAGATCAATATTTTTTTAATATTCCGTCATTTTTGTACAGGGTATTCCATTTAAGAGGAAAAATGGCATATTTTTTATACTTTTTCCGTATTTTTTAAGAAACTCAAGATAGCTAATCAATGTATTTAGCTCGGAAAATTTGAAAATCGTAACTATAAAACAATTGCATGAAAAACAAAAGACTTACGCCATAAATGTTGCGTGTTTTAGATGTTTAACCCATTTCATTCTTAAGATGAGTCAACGTTGGTAAAATAGAGAGACATGTAGATATTGCAATTTATGGCCCTCTACACAAATATCTGCGTCACTCAACATCATTAATGTTTGGGCCATACCATATGCCATTCAGACAGGATCTTCATCACCTACTTATACAGGGTTAGTAGAAAAAACCGGAACGGTAGATTATCTCAATAAACCAAATTTTGTGCGAAAGGGTAACAGAACATAAAGGATTTAAAAACTATATTTCCAAGGTTGCCAAGTTTATAGCTTTTTCTCTAGGTTGGGGAATTTTTAAATTTTAAAAGGAATGCCCTACTTTGTATTATTGTAATCAATTACTTGTATCAACTTTATTATGACATAATATTATCGTTTTTTTACTCCTGTGAATTTCAAAGATAACCAACCGAAATTCTTTAAAATTAGGACAGGAAAGTAACTGGACTTAAATTTAGAAATTGCATTTGCGATGTTTCATAAATATATTTTCTTATTCCCTTTCCTTGACTTTTTGTTAAAGAATCTTGAAAACTTGGGAAAAATGCTATTCATGAATTTAGAAGACCCAGTTTTACCCCTGTACTAATTTTGACAAATATTGATTAATCGTTTTTTAAATAATTGACCATAACTAGCCATATTAATTTCGAAAAAAGCATGATGCTATACTCCAAAATTGACACGACTAAGAAAGTGATAATATTAGGTCATAATAAAGTAAATACAAGCAATTGATTGCAATAATAAAAAAGGGTATTCCATTTAACTTCTCCAACCTACAGAGAAAACTATAAACTTGGCAATATTGCAAATACAATTTTCCAATTCTTCATCAGCGAAGAGTAACCTCTTCGCACAAAATTTGGTTTATTTATACCTACAGTGTGTTTCAGGATAAGTGTTACAAGAGGACAAATGGACCAAAAACTTTTGAATTTTAAAACGTCCTTCTGGAAAAACTAGTCCATAACAGATCAATACCAAATTTTCCTTCATTGGTATTATAACTAAATACATGAAAAATGCCCAGAAGCTAACTCCTTTTATTTTTAAAAATATTACAAATTGGATAAGTATATGTTATAGAGAATTAAATTTTATGACAAAATTTAAAGTTGAAGCATTAGAGTAAAAAAATGTAATTGTCAATTTTTTTACATTACACATTACAACTTTAAAAATTGGCAAGAGCAAGCAAAATTTAAAAGAAAATTTAATAATTTTAATTATTTATTTACTTATCTTTAATTTGCTGCCTTAAGCCAAGTATTTTAAGAACTATTAATGCATATTAAAAAAAATTAACATATCAATCAACATATTTTTTTTATTATTCTTTAACTTTAAATTTTGACATATAATTTAATTCTTTACAACATTTACCTATACAATTTTGTTCTATTTTTAAAAATAAAGGTACATTACTCTTGGTCATTTTTCATATTTTTAGTTACAATGTCAATTTGAGTTAAATTTGGTATTTATTAGTTTTGGACCATGCCACCAGTTTTCCCAAAGGACGTTTAAAAATTCAAACATTTTTGGTCCATTAGTCCTCTTGTAACACTGTACACACTGAATTCGACGGTTGCTAAGATAATCCACCGTTCCGGTTTTTCTACTAACCCTGTAATATAAATTATTGTTAATCACATGTTTACTTCCGGCTACTCATTTAATTACACTGTTAAAATACAGGGTAGGTTAGATGTCTGGCATAGCTAATTAACTCGTTATCCATAAAACGGGTGAAAAATATTTTTTTATCCAACACTTACATATAATATCTACATAATTGATCAGATTTTGAGGATATAAAGTGTACCATAAGTCACTAGTGACTTATACTAATTCTTTATTACTTCCAACATTTCACAATTAAAAAAATAACATAAAACAACTAATATATTATACTACAATTTATTCGTGTTTATATTAACAGTAATTGTTATATTAGATTTATCTTGGACAACGTTACATTGTGCGGAGTGTTCTTCAGGAAGTCTTTCAGCACTAGTACTTGCCTTGGTGCGCTCTTCACCTTGTATTCGTCTTGCAATCTCAAACTTGTTAGAGATGCAATCTTCTAAATATCCTTCTGCCACGGTAGAAGACTTCCACCCGCCATGGCGTTTAAGGTTGGTGATATCGGCCCCAGCGTTGACTAGAAGTGTCGCTGAAGAACGCCGCATGCTATGACCACTATATAAGATTTCATCAGGTAGTTGCAAATAATGAGCAACTACTCTCGGAATTTTCGAAATTTTATTTATTCCCACGCATTGCCTAGTGCATTTGCCTTTTGAAAGTTGACAAAAAATCTTTTGTGAGGCGTGTTCTCTGGCCTTAGGGACACATATTTTCTAAATAATTCAAGCACATTTACCAAAAATCCTTCTTTTAAAATTGTAAAGCTTCTCGATTTGTTCGTCTTGGTATCAGGTATAGAAACATATATGTACTGGCCTTTATCTACTATATCTTCAATACTTAAGCGAGTTAGTTCGTCACAACGGCATGCACCAGCGATTCCCAATATCAATGCAACCTATAAAAATCCGAACAGATAAATATTTAATACCAGAAACTAAAGTAAATTCATATACCTTTGACATTAAGTGCTCGTCGTCAGGTGCCTCAGCCAAAAATTTTTCGATGTATTGCCTCTCCAGAATTTTTGCCTTTTTCGGTTTGAAATTTCTTGAATTGCTCTTCAAATAAGCGACAACTTTTCCATACCTCCCTATATCCACGTTCTTATATACTTTTAAGGTCGTTTTTATCATTGAATACTTGGTCCACATTGATGAGGGAGCAACTTTTTCGATAAAAACAGAAAGTAAGCCATAATAACATCTTCATTTATAGTACCAACTCCTCGCCTTTTCCTCCATGCTTCAAAATCTTCAAATTCTTTATTGTACGTTAGTTTTGACTTCTCTGGAATTAAACTGCATGTCGCTACCGCAGCTTCTTCCAAAATTTCCGCAGGAACTTCACAATTTTCCATTTCGCAAAGCATTTTTATGTTTGTCTACAAAGTTGTTTACTAAACAAACCCGTAGTTACCAACAAAATGCATTACAACCAAACAAGCTTGCTTTCCAAAAAATACAAAATTTTGTTGCTGGTGTTGACAATGACAAGTAACAAATAATGGATGACGTTTTCAAATTATTTTCGATATTAAAAACGATTTATACGAAAGTGTTGGATAAAATTTTGTATTAGACACGTGAGTTATTACATATAAGTCACTTAAGAAAATTACCTCTCTCGCCCTTCGGGCTCGAGAGTTAAACTTTTCTTGCGTGACTTATATGTAATATAACTCACTTATCTAATAAATAACTATTATCTATCTATCTAAATCACAAAAGAAGACGATTACGTAATACTAGGAATTATACTAAACTAATCAATGTACGTATGTCTCGAATAAGGTCACAATGGTATGATCGCTCACATGACAGTTTTCCAAGGTTAGGTTAGGTCACTAATAATTAAAGACAGACAGACAACCCTTTTGTTAGTTTAATTACTCTTAGGTCAGTAACTTATTTTTAAAATGATACAGAATTGAGGAAATTGGGGAAATGAAAAACTGTTAATTGTTCCACAATAACAATAACAAATGTTTAGAAGATAATTTAATTACTATAAAAAACTTAAAAGTGATATTCCGACCACAAATAACCATGTTAAAATTAAAATATTTTTGCTCGTAAGGTTTGCATTAAATTGAGGGGGTCAAATGAAAATCGTCTTGCAGGATCTCGCGCGAGGATAATTTTTTCAAAAAATACCAAAGCTTTTTGGGTTTTAAGGTTAATAATCAATAAATAAAACTTTAGGCTCGGACGTCAGCTATTTCTTATTCCTTAATATTGTTAAATAACGGAGTTATTAACAAATCAAATATTAACAATTTTTTAATTTTTTGACACAGAATCCAATTAGATATAGCTCAAGTCCGAGACAATATTACAGTGATTAAATTTGGACCCAAAAAAACTTTTATTTTGGACAAAAATTAGAATCTAGTAAAATTTTGATCATATGGTAGGTTTTTTCGGCCATTTTGAGGACGCGCCTAACGTGGTTAGGCATTTATTTGTTAATACAATTTTTACTGGTAATACTATATAAGAATATCGTCTAAACTTAAAGGTGATTTTGATATCAGAATTATATTATTATGTTCATATTAAATTATCATTATATTTAATTATTTACAGGTTTTTCTTTTTGTTTTAAATCACGGAAAATTGACTAAACAACCCGACAACGTTGCTACGGGCTATAGCCTCCAAGCGGGCTCGAATTGGCTAGTCTCGTAACATTTTTATCACTTCTCATGCTCCATTACTTGCAGCGTTGCCTTGTGATAAATGGTTGTTTTGGTGATTTTCTCAGTTTTTCATGTGTCTTATAGTGTTTTTTGTGTAAATTATTGGACAATATTACCGACAATATGGTTCGTGAATGCCAAGTATGCAAAAAATAGACTTTTTAAACCCCAATGTGATGTGTCATTTCACAAGTAAGTAAACATATGTTTGTTTTGCAATTCATTGGCGTCGCATCGTTGTTGGCGTAGTCTGTTAGTATTTATGTCTTTATGAGATACCTAATAATATGTTTTAAATGATTTCATATACATAACTTATTTACAAATGACTAATTATGATATTAGTGTCATTTTCTTTTATGAGAATAAATCTTAAATTAAATGATGTAATATTATTTGTAAAACTGCATTTAAGCAAATGTAATACATAAGTGGTTATTTAAAAAATCCTCATTCTATCTTTTTAATTCCTGATTTACATACATACACACGCACACTCACCAAAATATACTAAATTATTGATTAAATAAATGTTGCTAGTGGAAAAAATATTAATATAGTGGATGCTATATAAATAGGAGATTCTGTTGATTTTTTGTTATTTTGATTGTGTTTTTATACATGTTTAGTATGTAGTTTTTACTGTAGGGTTTATTTATTTGACAATATAAATATTAAAAATTTTATACACGTTTAGCCAATTCAAAAGGTTCATAGGCAATACGTAAAAAGAAGACGGTCTTAGGCGTGTAGTACACTAACAGGAAGACATTAGACAAAGAATGCCGGCATATAAACATGGTAATGAATCTGTCCCACATTGTTCTTGCTTTAGTTGTCTATGAACCTTTTGAAGTGACAAAACATGTATATTCGTGTATTTCTTATGTTTACTGAAAAGCAAATAAAAGTATATTTATATTTATGTGTTATTTATTTACCAAAAACCTCTTCATGAAATAATTATCGTTACTTTTTTGTTAAAAATAATATTATTTCAATAACAAGTTGTTTTTTTACTTTTTGCAATAAATGAAAAATTGCCAATAAGAGACATTTTAAAATTACTTATCTTTCTTATTTTGGACTAACCCCTAAATTTAAGAAAATCAAGTTTTTCCTACCTTAAATCCATAGCTTTTAAAATTAAACAAAAATTTTTTAAATAATGAAACTTCTAAACAAAAAAAATACTAGTATTAAAAGTGGTATCTTTCGCTTATCGATATATTGTAAAGTTCTTGCCAGTTGAGAAGATGCCACGGCGTCACCAGTTCTGTCTCACTTTCAACTATTCTTCTTTTTGTTGCTCGCACACGTTGTAAACGACGCGTTTAGACAGCGATAGTTGATTGCCGTCTTTATTTGTGTGACGCTTGTGGCACCTTTGTAACTGGTTTTTAGTCTACTCGAAATAACCTTTGTGTTGTTTTGTTAATGCTTAAATTCAGTCAAAAACAAAGTGCATATCACAAATATTACCCAAAATCAAAAATTGCAAATTTGGTGAGCATGAATGAAAGTAAAGAATATTTGTGTCCAGTAATAATAAAAAAAATGAATGCTTGTTTGCTAAAGGTTAAAGCACACAAGGCGCTTAGGTCTCGGTACTCTCACGGACCGATCAAATAATTTACATGCATTATAAAAGAATTACCTTGAATGATGTTTAAATACCATGTAAGATATTTGATCGGTCCTTGATCGGTCCTTGATCGTACCGAAACCTGAGCGCCTAGTGTGCTTTTATAAATTACGAACTAGTTAGTGCAAATCGGGTATTATCATAATCAGTCAGTTCATTTATAAGTAAAGTATGTGTAGAATGGCGAATGCGCAACCGAATGTAAGGGTTGGTAAAACATCAAGTCTTTTTAAAGGAATGCATATTATTTTGTATGATGAATAGATTAGAATACTTTTAATACCATAAAAATTTGAAATAAAAAGATCATGATTTTCAATCTATTTGAAATGAATTTACCATGTCTAGTTAGTTACTAACTAAAATTTCTTGGTTTAAAATTATAATATATGGACATCATATTTTACATTGCAAGCACAAAAAAGCCATAAACTAGCAAGCAAAATAAAATTGCGTCCAAAAAATTAGGAATAGGTATACGTTTTTAGTAATACAATCTTTTAAATTAAGCTACATATCCAGTTTTTATTCTATATTTTATTTATTTTTTAAATGTTTATTCCTTTATTTAAAATAAAAAAATAAACACACACAAAAGGGGATTTATCAGTATAAAAAGGGCTAGGCGATGTCTGGGATAATTTTCGCTCATGTTTCTTTACGTCATCGTCATCTAAATGACCAATTGGGCTTTAAAAGAAGTTTCTATTTAAAAAATAAATACATAAGACAATCATCAATGTCTATGTCATAAATAATCAGTAACCTCACATTCTTATAAACAAAATGAAGTTTTTTTTTGAGAATGTGAGGTATATTTTTATATCCACGTTATAAAACGTAAAATTATACATACCCAAATCTTATTTAGAAAAGTTTTACAAGTTTATCTAAAACACTCTTATTTGGTGTTATTTTTGCTTATTTTATTATTGCCTTAGAATGGCACACACCTGGCAATCGAAATGCACTTCGTCATTATATTATTTACAGTGTTGCCAACACAAAGGTATTTGTAAACAAAGGCAAATTATTTTGATTTGCTTTCTTTGTCACACACGTTTGTGTTTTCATGTTTAGTATTTTAATCATGGCAACAAAACAAACGGCATTTTAGCATTGAAAAACAAGTAATGTTTGGTCCGTTGTGAATAGTCTAAGGATAAGAATAATTGAAAATCGACGTGACATATACAGTGTTCCAAACAAAATCTTGCTTCGTTATATTTTATTTGTTTTGATTGTAGTGTACTTTTTTGCGTAACACAAAAAAATATATATGATTACAATATGATATGTACCTTTTGCTTATTTTTTCTTTATGATTTGATGTCTGCGATTATTGCACAAATAAATCTTAAAATGAAAGTTAAACAGCAGAGACGTAGTATTTAACAATTAGGAAAACTTTGAAAAAATTGATTTAAACTGTAAATACTTAAAACAATTAAGCTTTATTTATAGTTTGACGTTTCCGTTTGCCGCTTGACATTTGCACTCAGATGAAACAACGACGTTCCATCTACCAATTTATACATTTTGTTAACCGTTTTAGTTTGCCGTTTGACATCAACTTCTTAACTTTTTCTGCTTAAAATTTCTAATACCCAATCACATCTTAGAATGTTATCACGTGGTTTAACAGCTATTTGCAATATTGCTTTTTAATAAACCCACTTATATTCACAATTTGTATTTGTATATATTTTTCTTGTTCCTAGTTTTGTACAAAGTATTTTACTTAATTTATTATCTAAATAGTCTTTATGCAACATAAAAACTTGTATTTTCCTTAACCTCAAAATAACTCGTATAAATTCACACATATGCATCGGTATCAGTAGTGCAGCAACGAAATGGACTTCATATTAATAACCCTTTTAAAATCCATTTTAGCTGGAGGGTCCTTTCGACGAGTCTATAGAAGCGGCGCTTTAACCCAGCCTGTCAATTTTGACATGTTTCGGGTGTCGAACTGGGCAAACGCGTCACTTTTTTGTCCGGCAAGTTTACCACACACATGGTTTCACATGCAATTTTTTAAAATTATGCCAACAATGAAATCCCTTAAATCTTATAAAAACATAATTTATTATTCATAAAGAATACCAGAAAATGTCCAATTAAATTAATCTAAAATTAATTAAACATTAATAATAAATTTAAAATAATACTCCCTGTAGAACTAACGTAATTGTTTCTGAACTTTGTCGAGAAAAAAGTAATAGCAACTGGTCTTGGTTGTTGGGTGCTTGTGCAACTGAAGTAACCAGAACTTTTTATGGGGACGGGTAGCTCTACAGGGAGTATTATCTTAACTTTTAGTTAATTTTATATTCATTTACTTGGATATTTTCTTGTATTTTTAGTAAATAATAAAATGTAATTTTAATAAAATTTAAGCGTAGTATTTGATTTTACTCCAACTTTGTTTCAACCACCGAAAAATAATTTTTATAAGCTTTCCGGAGAGGTGCCACATAAGGGGTGTTGCGATTTAAGATTTCTAAGTTCCATTGTAAGTTTTAAAAAACGCACCCTGTATTTTGAAGGCTGACTAGCAGGGGATAAAACTTCCCTTAAAAAAATAATTATATATCTACAACCATATTTTTTCTAAAATTTTCTAATCTAAAATATTTAACCCCTAGGTGGTGTAATTCCGCTTAAGGAATAATGTTTTTAAATCATGTTCTTAATTGTTTTTTTTTGTAAGTTTTGGAGCGTTGGGCAAGTCAGCATACAAAAACTTTTAAGAATTTTTTCGCCCCAATTAACAAAAGGTATTTTTTTATACTGGGTTAGTAAAAACTACAGCAACTTTTAAATATCTTTAAAACCGCAAAAACTACATTTACCAAATTTGGTATCCGAGGTGTTTTGGTCATGTGGAATTAAATAGTGATACCGGCACTGTTTCCAGATTTCCCAGTTTTGTGCTTCACGTATATTTTTCATTTTTAAGTGGAATGCCCCATTTGTTTTTGTTGCATTAAATTGGACGGATCAAACTAAGTAAGTTTCTAAATTTTCAAAATTCTATCTCTATTAGCGGTTTAGATATGATAAACTACACTTTCAACAAAAAGTAACTTAGGGCATAAATATCTTTAAAACCGATAAAGCGATGTTTACAAAATTTGGTATTTAGGAGTTTTTGGCATGCCTAATTAATCAGTGATATCAGTATTGTTGCCAAATTTTAACAGAGCTGCGGTGTTGTCATATCTCGGTAACCGGTAAAGATTAAATTTTGAAGATTTAAAAACTTACCAAAGTTGTCACGCTGCTTTTATTGCAATAAAAATAAATGGGGTATTCCATTTAAAAAACAAAAGAGATACGTGTAGCAAAAGACCGGGAAATCTGGCAACGGTGTCGATATTACTATTAAATTCCTCATGCCCGATACCTTTCAGATACCAAATTTGGTAAATGTAGCTTTAGTGGTTTTAAAGATATTTAAGAGTTGCAGTACTTTTTACTAACCCAGTATATTTAAACTTTTAATATACAGGGTGTCCGGAAAGGTGGGATAAAAGAGATGATAGAGTGAGCCAAAATAGTGTTAGTACTTCATATAACAAAAAAGTTCTATCGCGCTTCGTTAGGGAGTTATTGACCTTCAAAGTTGGTGTAAAAAAACTTATTTCAATTATAACTTTTGAACTGTTGCCACAGTATTAATGATATTTGGGCTAATAAATAACCTCATTGTAATGCTTTTTTAATAAGTAAACGGCGGTTCAGTAAGTCGGAATTATACAGGGTGCGACGATTTTTTTCATTTAATGTATGCATTTTTAACACTGGTGACAAATCCGACATTTTCCTTTGACCGCTTAATTCCTTTATCATTTTTGTACAAAAAAGGTATACCTTATTTAAATCGATATCTTGGACCGTTTTTTTATATAATTGCATTTTAGGTTCAGACATACCAGCATTTTTAAATAACAAAAAATTCAATTTTTTAAAATATTGTAAAATTCTTAAAACCAGTTTTTAACTATAATATAAAGTTTAAGGGGCTCAAAAACACCGTTTTTAATTATTTAACCACATTTTAATAATTTTATCATAAAAATTGAATTTTTATTACATATACAAAATGCTAATGTGTCTGGATCGAGGTCTGGATTTAGAATGCTATTTTATGAAAAACAATCCAAGATATCGATTTAAATGAAGTATACCTTTTTGTACAAAAATAATAAAAGAATCAAAACGGTCAAAGCAAAATGTCAAATTTGTCACCAGTGTTAAAAATGCATACATTAAATTAAAAAAATAATAATAATCTTTATTGTATACACAGACTCGTACATACAAAGGTGGAAAGTACCGCCAGGCGTATTTTAATAACCGTCAATGAAAACTTACTAACTAAAAATATACAAACAAAACTAGAGATATACAAACTAGAACAAATTATACATATATATCTACAACAGTAACATGAAAAAAAATCGTCGCACCGTGTATAATTCAGACATACTGAACAGCCGTTTACCTATGGACAGAAGCATTATGAGGTTATTTAGTAGCCCAAATATTATTGGTACTGTGGCAACAGTTCAAAAGTTATAATTGAAATAAGCCCGATAGAACTTTTTTTTATATGAAGTATGTACTAAATTATTTTGGCTCACTTTATCACCCTAAAAAACAAATTAAAATAAGTCTTGTCTTGATGCAGCTTTATTATATTATGAATATATGAATATTTCTATTGTTTACTTATAAATATTATTGTTATATTGTATCTTGGAGCAGAACTAGCCTAACTGTAAAATTAATCATTTTTACTTTTTAAAAAGAATTTTAAAAAGAAATCCAAAAACATTCTAATATAATATCTTTTTTAATACATACTGCAGTTAGGCCATTTCTGGTTTAAAGCGACGATAACATATGCATGGAAAAGTTAAATGTATACAGGGTGTTACAAATTCGATGCATTAGCATTGCTATCTCGGTAATTATAAGAGATAGAGAGTTGGTTAAATTAAGGCAAAATTGCGCATCCTAATCCTGAATAATTAGGCGAAGAGAAATTTAAAAAATTCCGGTTACTTCCAGAGATATCTAGAAAAAAAAAACGAAAAATTCAATTATCCATTTTATATTTGAAGGCCTTGTTAGTAATTATTTTGATAAACCAATTGCACTTTCTTAAGGCACTTTTTATGCTCTTCAAGAAAATGTTTATATTTTTCCGATACGACGTTTCTTGCTACCATCATCCTAGTCCGTATTTAAAAAATGAAGTTGACGATGGTAGCTAAAAAAGAAACGTCGTATCGGAAAAATAAAAACATTTTCTTGAATAGCATAAAAAAGTGCCTTAAGAAAGTGCAATTGGTTTTTCAAAATAATTACTAACAGGACCTTAAAAAATAAAATAAATAATTTAATTTTTTGTTTTTTTCCGGATATCTCCGGAAGTAACCGCCTTCGTCCAGTTATACAGCATTAGGATGCACAACTTTGCCTTGATTTAACCAACTCTCTATCTCTTATAATTACCGAGATAGCAATGCTAATGCATTGAATTTATAACACCCTGTATACATCATGCCCGCCGATATACATCCAATTGAGTTTCTATGTGTTGAGCTGTAACAGGTTAACATTAGACAAAAAATCACCCACTTTATATTGAGGAAAATACCTAGTAAGAAACTTTAGTTAGCTGACTTTATAAACCAATGGATTACATTTTTTGTTCAGATGTTTTTCTCAACTTAAAGTGAGTAAAGTATACTGTCCCAATTTATACATTTTTATGTATATGTCCTTTTATAGGTAAGTAAGTAATTTAAATATTATAAAAAAAATAAAAAATAAAATTAGTTCTGCTCTTACAGGGTGATTTCTAAACTATAAGCATAAACTTGGTAAATTGAAGACCTTAACATCAAAAGAGTCTAATTGCCAAAAATACCATAAAATGAGATTTTTGCTTTAAAAGTTCTATATGCAATGCCGAACGATATTAAGGGGGTTCTATATGCCATAGATAAAAACCCACTTCTAAAAGGTAGGAATATTCATAGCGTATCTGATGTGCTATTATTGAATTCATTAAATGTTTTTTACGTATAACTTTTAAATACCTAAATGGCACATAGACCCTTTTGAATTTAAGGTCTTCTAATAACTCCTAAAGACAAACAATGACTAATGATAAAAAAAGTTAGTAAAATATATTTCCTAAGGAAGATATTTAATTATTTTAAATAAAAAGAACAATAATTCTGAGCACAAATAATAACCATTAATAAAAAAAAATTGTGGAGTATGTTTTGTCTCAACTCTGGTGCAGATAGCACTAAATCTGTTCCGAACATCTACAAATAGTAATAAACCAGTATTTTTTCCAATAATTCCTGCCATTCCAGAATGCACATTGTAGTTGGTACCATAAGACCTTTAGACCATGAACAATCAAGGAATACTGCTATACATGGTACATTGTCAGAACAAACCTGATTCATTTTCATTGCTATTTCTTTTTCTCTAACACCTGCTTTTTCCATAGATCTTTATGGTGAGGCTACCCATTTCTAAAATATATATTTACAGGGTGCTTTAGTGATGATACCTACATATTAAATGATTGAGTAAGCAATTTTGGGTTTGGCAGTGGAACTTTGTTTTATTATGCTACAAAACTGATTTTTGAAATCAATAGTAGTGTGTTAGTTATTGACATGGGCTCTGATAAAAAAAAACAAGAACGATTTTTAACTGGTATACCTCAATGTTGGTTAAAATAATTAAAATTAGGTTTTTATCTAGCCAAACTAAATTAAAAATTTCAGAAGCAAAAATAAATATTAAATAACAAAATCTGAATTATTAGTCCCATAGATCATAAATACCTATTTTTTGGGCAGAAAAAATAGAATTTGAAATAGCTTTTAACGATTATACTATCATTCTAATACAAAGCTTCATATTTAAAACAAATTGGGTCATACAGACACTTTCACTGAACATGATGTTAAAAATTTGATCTAAAATTTGTAGCTTTAAGATCTTTTACTTTTTAAAGGCTGCTCAGTTAATTTAGAAGCTTATTTTAAAGGATAATTCTACTACTACCGTGCAAAGGCAAAAGAGTCTAATCGCAAAATCGGTAATTTCATGTTTTTACATTGTTTTAACGTGCAACAAGAGTTTAACATATTGATATTTAAACAGTGTGGAAGGTTTAAAGTTAGTACGTTGTCAAAACAGGGTAATATCAAAATGGACAAAACAATTGTCGATTTTCTCCCAACTGTTTTTTTGGGATTAGATTGTTTTGCCTTTGTACAGTAGAATTAAAGGGTATGGCGGAACAATGTTCTAACCGACAGTATGGTCTTAAGTTGGATTTCCATAAAAAATAGTTGTTTATATCCATACACATAAGCCCCCACCGTTTCACGCAAATCTCTCACAGTTTTGTCCCTGAGGAGATGTCACCCATAATATTTCATTAAAGTGGGCCAATGTCCTAGTCAAGTCGAAAGCAGCACTGGTAGCACACAGACGGCGATTAGCCCTCACAAAATTAATAATACCCTTAAATCATGGTAATTTTAACTGATGTTATTTGTTTGGGTACATGCCAAATATTTTTTATGAAAAACTAAAAATCAACCAGCTCATCACCTTTTTCTATTATCAATAATAAATACACTATGACACTATTAGACAAAAAAACGGTTTTTCGCTTCGCGGATGATAATTCAGCGCTGTAATTGGTTAGTGTAAATGCTTTTCCGCCAATCACAACGCTGAATTATCATCCGCGAGCGAAAATCGCTCTCACGGGACAGCCTGCTTAAAGTAGCCACATTTTAAAGCTCTGAAGCCTGAACTATAAAGTTTCCAGTAACGTAAGACTTAAGGTTTAAGGTTTAAGACGTAAGAAGTAGGCAGTAATGACAAGTCAATTTATAGTTCCTTAATTTAAAGTATCTCCTTACGGTTTTTAGGTTATGAATATTTTTGTTGTCATTTTAAAAATGTATTTTATAAAATATAATTTAGGTAGATTGGCTCTTTGCCGTTTACAAAAGACATTAACGACAACAAACATAAAATTTAATGTAAAATGGCCCATAAATAACCAAAAATGTAAACATGACGCTGCCGATTATCGGCGAAAACGACCGATATCAACCAGTCGGGACAGAGTCTTTAATGTTTATTTTTTTATGTTTATTAGATTTAAAAAGTAAAGGTGGACAGCAGCCCCTCCCACTTGCATCTATCCGGCTGTACCCATGTGTACATGTTGTACAATAAAATAAGAACAATTACAGTTAATATACGCTGAATCGTCCAAAATTACACTGCAAAATATTTAAACTGCGATTTTAAGAGAGAAAATTATTAGCTTGCCAACTTAAAAAGTATCCAAGTTACCATTCTTTTAAGAAATTTGTCAATTTTACCGGGTTTTCCGATTTTTTAGTGAAAAAATGTACCTTAGTCCCGGCTTTAAATTTTAAAACAAAAATTAAGCTTTTAAAACATTATATAATTTCCTAATAACTAACCAGAAGTAATACACAGTTGATATTATATCTAAAATTGGCATCTCGTAATACAATATGACGTCTCTAAATTTGAAAACTATACGGTTGCACTAAAGAAGGAAATACATCGCTGGAGAGTAATATCGTTGTCACCCGACATTTTTTTCTTATCAGCTAAACATAAATTGTTACAAAAAGTACTTATAAAAAAATAAAGAAGTCAACAATAAATGAATAATACAAACCCTTAAAATTGCATGTTTTAAAGACTTATGTCAAAACCATACCCTACCTACAAAATTTTCGAGAAAAGTAGAAAGTTTTTTTTTCAGTTTTTAATTTTTATCTCTTACAAAAATAGTTCGATTAAGCTATAATTCGTAGCAAATATACTTTATACTATTTTATATATTAATTTTCAATCGCCATTTTGCTTTTTTCCATTAAAAATGGAGCGCTAAGAGCTCATTTTTTTTCGTTTTTTGTCAACTTTTAATAAATACAATAAAAAATATATACTTTAAATTTTAAAAAATAGAAATAAAAAAAATAATAAACACCAATTATTGACATTTTTCGTTATACTCGTACGTTACTTTCGTCGAAAAATTAATATTATTTATGAAAATTGTAATTTTAAAGAATTTTTAAATATTTTGAAAAGTTTAGAAACGCTTTTAAATGTGAAAATTGGATTACAGGTATACAGTGTGTCCCAGGATGGGAGTTACAAGAGGACAAATAATAGAACAACATTTATAAATTTTAAATCGAAATTGGGAAAACTAGTCGCATGGTCCAAAACAAAGAAATACAAAGTTTTGCCCCTATTAGTAATATACAGGGCAAGTTATGACTAAAAATATGGAAAATGACCTAGTGTGAAAATTACAAAAATCCTAAAAATATTTAAATTTCACTTCTTTAGGGTCACTAATTAAATTTTAATCTAAACTGTAAAAAATGCCAACAACTTTTCTAATTACTCATAAAATCCTATTCTCTATGACAATTGTATTCTATTTTTAAAATTAAAAGTACCTTTCTCTAGGTCATTTTTCTTACTTTTAGATATAACTGACATTAAATAATACCAATCGCAGTAAAATGTTGTATTTCTTAGTATTGAACCATGTGACCAGTTTTCCTAAAATGTTAACTTAAAATTCAGAAAACTTTCTTCAATTTGTCCTCTTGTAACATCCATCCTCGGGCAAATTGTATACCTGTAATCCGACTTTTACATTTAAAAATGTTACAAAACTTTTTAAAATATTCAAGTAACACAATGTACGAGTATAATGAAAAAGTCAATATTTTGTTTTTTTATCTCTTTTTAAATTGAAGTATATATTTTTATTGTAGTTATTAAAAGTTGACAAAAAAAAATAAAATACGCTCTTAGCAAACCATTTTTGATGAAAAACAAAAATCATAATGGCGGTTGAAAATTCTCAATTTTTTTAAAGTCAGTTTTCATAATAACGGCTTAATAATTATTGATAAAAATACTGTATATTAGAAATAGCATAAAGTATATTTGCTTTAAATTTCAGCTTAAACTATTTTTGTAAAAGATAAAAATTTAAAACCAAAAACCGTTCTTAAAAAAAAATTGTGGTAAGGGTAAAAATAGTTATTACATAAGTTTTAGTTTTTTTTTATTGTCAACAACTTTTACATTTAACTTTTTCAAATAAGATTTATTGTTTAGCTTATAATTGCAAAAAAAAAACATTTTTACCCTTAAGAACCACCCCCTAACGCATTATTTTGGACCAAAAGTATTTCTCTTACATAGTAATGATGCACTTAACAAAACTATACCATTAGTTTGCTGTAAGAAAACATTTTTTTATGACTATTTCTACTGCTATTTCGCCTGAGCTACATTACGATTTCTTTTATTTTGGGTTTAAATGGATAATTAATGTTTAACTAATTTAAAATAGTTCTGTGAATTTTTAAAAATAAAAAAATGTCCTAAATCTATTGATTGTTTCTAAATCAAGTAAAATACTTGTAAATTTAACCCTATGTAACCTATAAAAAGTGTTAGAATTCAGAAGTAAATTTATTAAATATTATTAACCCCTTTAAAAAAACAACACAATAATTTGCTGCTTATTCTACCCTTGATCCTCCTGTTAATCTTTATTCCTAATTATTTAAAAAAATGTGAACCTTAGCTGCGGTACACTTGGGTTGCTAGACGTACGCAGGTAAAACAAATTAAGGTAGCTTAATTCCAACACCGACATACACGAATTGCTAGGCGGGAGGTGACTTAAGTTCCTAGACGTTACTTTATTACAGAAAGGAAAAACGACGCTACATCACAAATTTTATTAATCATCCCTTACCCGATCAATATTGTTGACAGAATATATTATAACATAAATAATTATTGTTTTAATTTATTTCTTACACTTTTGATATTTTTAATAAATATCCAATATCCAATATTGACACAATAATATTGACCGTATAAGGGTAACATTAGGGAGTGACATATTAAGGGATGTTTGTTGTAACTATGTATATTATTTTAAAATATTTAGTTTTCTTTAGTTCTGGTTAGTTGTAGTTACACATTTCATTGCATATCCCTGGACCCCTCAAGAAACAAGAAAACCTTAATCTTAATGACAACAAAACATAGTAAAATTCTTTGTAATTATAATTCCAAAATGGCCGTCTCTAAAGGGTCTGTACAATATGCTACCATAGACTCCGTGGACCAAAATACAATGACCTAACGCATTACTTTGTTGTTGATATTTTGCGAGATTAATTTTTTTTTATTTTAGTTATTTTTAAATATTTAATTTATTACTGGATTTTTCTTTACAAAATTTGGCATAAAACGTTTTTTTTAAGTAAAGAAAAAAAGATTTTTTTCTGTTAAATGTAGTTCTCGCTTTTGTTCAAGGTGTAATTACTTATTTTTGTCTCGGTATATTACATATTCTAGTAGATAATTTTTATTCTCCCATATTTTTGGAAAAAAGGTACAAAATATCGCTGCGAGCAACCGATTTTTTAGATATAACGTTTTATTTAACAAAAAGTTTCCTTCGCATTCCTTTACGCTCTATTATAGTACAGGAAATAAAACATTTACCAGGGAAATTTTTGGTCCTGCATGGATTGACTTAAAATTTTAATAGAAGGTGGGCTATATCCCATGAATCAAGACCAATATCAAACCAAAGGGCACCAAAACACTGTGGCTGGTTGCCACCTCCCTTGGGGAGTGAAATTTTTTATTACATTTTAACATCAGAAATCGATTAAAAAAAAGTGATTTTAGACAAAAAACGTTTTTTATATTTTTTTCGTAAAACTAATACTTTTTAAGTTATTCGCAATTGAAAGTAATAATATTTCGACAAAAAAATCGAGGTTTTAATGGGGTTGTCGTGAATAACTCAAAATTATGCATTTTATTTAAAAAGCTGTAAAAATAAAAATTGTTGGGTAAAAAAACAAACAAAAATGTTTTATTATAATTTTTCTACAACTGGTTAATGGTTGGTTTTTCTTTTGTAAGACTTAATAAATTTAAAGTCAAATAACGGGAAAAAGCTGCATATTTTGAGGAAAACTCATAAAATTTATTTTGTTGTACCTAAAAGCCATTTTTTTAAATTTTTAAAACTAGTATTTAGCATAAAAATTGAGTGAGTTATGATAAAAATTAGATTAGTATCTAATTTTTCCTACGAAAAAAATAATTTAAGACAACTTTCTAACTATCGCTTAATTAAAATTGACCTCCACCATTTTGCATTTCTCTTTATACATGCACTTATAATCCGTGCAAAAAGTTTGACCAATTTTAAATGCCTAATTTCAGAAAAATTTAAGCTTAAAGTAAAAAACGATTTTTCACAGTTTCATATTTTTCACCCCTTTTTCTAAATAACTCCGAAAATACTAGGGATAAGAAAAACCTAATATAGTTTTGGTTAGTTCTGGTTAGTATCTTTTTAATGACTAAAATTTTTATGTACGTAAATTTCTGTAAACGTTTAAAACCTCTATTTACGAACGAGCATCACCGTTTTCAAACCCTTTAAACTAAGCATATTTAAAAACCAAGGAATTTCATTTAGAGAGCATTGTAGCTCTTAAAAACCCTATGAAAAAACTTTTGAAGAAACTTTTTATCATTAAAAATAAATAAAATACATTAAAGAAACAATCAATTTTCTTAAAAATTTAAATAGGCCACTTCAGAGAATCATATTCTACATAATATTTTTAAAATTAGCCATTTTTAATTGGTTTAGCTTCTTGGACGGATTATTTATACATGTATAAAGCGAATTGTAAAAGAGTAAAGGTTAGCTTTAATTTGGAGGGTAGTTAAGGGCTTTTTAATTAATTTTCTTGTGGCAAAAATTAGCTACTGACCTTATTTTTATCATGCCTCACTTAATTTTCATGTTAAAAATTTTTTTATTTGTTTTTTAAAGTCCTAATTATGTACTTAAAAAACGTTAAATAATTTTTTTAAAAATGCCGCATTTTCCCGTTTTTAACATTTAATCCATCCAATTTGGCATTTGACGAAAAAAGCTAACAATTAACACTCCGTATCTTAGTTTTATAGATCCTAAAAAATTATAATACAATAAGTTTGTTTTTTTCTTTAGAACCTGAAATTTTACATTTAACAGTTTTTTGATTAAATGTATAAATTTCGAGTTATTCGCAAAACACCCATTTAACCGTCGATTTTTTCGTCGAAAAATTGTTATTTTCAATCGCAAATAACTTAAAAAATATTAGTGTTATGAAAAAATGTAAGGAATATTTGCGCTTGGATTTTGCTTGGATTGATTTTTGTGGTTAAAATGTAATAAAACATTTTCACTCTCTAAGGGGGCCAACCACCCCCAGGGTTTTGGCGCCCTTTGGTTTAATATAGGTTTTGATCCTTGGACTATACCCTACCTTCTGTTAAAATTTCAAGTCAATACACGCAGGACCAAAGAATTGTCAGGTTTTACTTTTTTAGCTTTATTTCCTTTAGTAACTATCCGAGTTTCGCTAAAGGTCTGTGTAAATGGTTACTAC
This sequence comes from Listronotus bonariensis, assembly GCA_014170235.1. Classification (NCBI taxonomy): domain Eukaryota; kingdom Metazoa; phylum Arthropoda; class Insecta; order Coleoptera; family Curculionidae; genus Listronotus; species Listronotus bonariensis. The sequence goes on from JACEGR010007699.1 coordinate 35,417, forward strand.
AATTTCCTTACGCCAAAACACAACGATTTAACCCAATTTACCTTGGTTGGTAAAATTGATCGTTTCCAAGATACAGGATGTCCAAGTAAAAAAAATAAAAGGATTATTTGACACCCTGTATCTTGCAAATCGTATCGACTAAGGTAACTGCTTTAAATCGTTGAATTTGGGCCGAACGAATGTGTTGTAACATTTTGTACAGACCATTTGGACACTCCTAGGTGGCCTAAATAAAGTGTAAATGAATGCAATAGCAAACTTAGGTGTATAATATAATAATACCTACGCAAACAAAAGTTATGACAAATGAGCAAACTACGGCAAGTGGCTCCCTCTACATTTTAAGACAAAAACATTAGTATATTTTGATTTCCCAGTTTAAAGGAACCTTTTAATACTGAATTTTTGTGAAAAAATATCCTATAATTATTAAAATATTTAAAAATAACTAAAATTAAAAAAAAAAAAACAACAAAATAACTAATATTATTTTCCATAAATATCTTAATAACTATCTTAATATGGGTATCAAAGAAAAGGGCTTGGCTGGTAGAATAGAGCTCACTATATAAAAAAATAAAATCCAAGATGACCGCCGCTACAAAATGACTAATAACATGTTTTCCAATACTTCAATATAAAATCGTTGGTTTGTTCTGGTTAGTTAAAGTAAGGCAATAAGTAAACTCAATAAAATGAGAAGCATCAACTGACAAGAAAACTAAAACTTGAGAATAAATTATATAAAAAAACCTATGTTAAACGGTTTTAATGTCTAAAGGATAAAAATAATTTCGTAATTCCTAGCTACCAGATCGCACCAATAGTCTCATCAATCTGGGGAATTTATCAGACAAATAATAAAATCGTTGGGCACTTGACATTTTTATCATAATATTTGCTCTAGATACGCTACGTCCAATGGATTTATTATTTGTCTGATCAATACCCCAGATTGATGAAAAGATTGGTGCGATCTGGTAGCCAGGACTTACGGAATTACTTTTTAGCTTTTAGTACAATTAAACCGTTTAACTTAAGTTTTTTGCTATCTTGCCTACCCTTCATAAACCAAATTTTGTCTATGCCCCTGTGCAGCGCACTTCTCGAGAAATCCGCCTAAGAAGCAAAAAAAAACCCCTCTGTCATCTGTTTCTTTGCGACGCGCTTCTAATGGACGCACTCTAACTTGTTTATTAGTCAGGCAAATCGCCAGCGGTTTCCTTAGGTTTATTGTGTGGTTCAAAAATGTGCAATTGGTTGTATTTTTGTTTTCAGAAAATAAGCAAGATTTAAAAAACATTTAGAGAATCAGCAATCACCGCTGCAAATCAAGAAACCATAAAATCAATAGTGATATTCGGCTCGTGGGCGTCGCGTCGATTGGGAAGATATTTAATGCCTCCAGGTGGAGGCTTTTTCGAGATCCTGGCCCTTATTTCAAAGAGAATGGCCCTCCATATTCTATAGATATGGTATGTATATAAATTGTAAATAGTTCGACATGTAGATATATTTAAAGAATGAATAAAAGTATGTTAAAATGTGATGTGTGTGAATGTGCGTCAGGTCAGTTAAGCGCACAACCGACGCGATGTGAAGTGGGTTCGGATTCTGCCGGCGGCCATGCTCGGAAATTTAGTGATTAGCTCAACAAGACGGACAAAGTGCAAAATGTATCAACGCTAATAGCCAGCAAGGACTAAGGCGCCGGAACACACTTTGACGTGTGCTGCGCAACCGTAGACATGCGGACCCCACTCAGTGGGTAGATTCAGTAGTGCCCCTGGGTGGGGACGAGGTCTTAAGTTGTCACTCATAGAACCGTGGTTCGAAACCCACGTTAAACTGTAGGTCACGCCTGGCTGACATCACCCAGACGTAAAAGAGAGGGCGCAAAATAAGCCAAGCGGCTTCAGTGCATGGGTTATCCCGGCCCTATTTTAAGGTCTAAAATGGGTGAAGTTAACTCTGCTGGATTTTCAATATATTTAGAGCAATAATTTACAATACCTAAAAATCTTTTTAAACTCTTTTTGTCTGTTATCGTTCTTTAAGTAATTCGTTCGATACTATTTCACCAGCATATAATGTCATCAACATATATTCGTAAATCATTTTCGCCCAGAAAATGAAGTAATTAAGCACACTGTACATCCTCTTTTTACTTAAATTTCCAATTGCTTCTTTGGTAAATCCTAAATCGTTGTTTCCAAAATAAACAATTTTGTGCAACATTTCCTTCCAAACTTAAGGGCGATCAAGATACCCACGGTACTTTAGTATTTAGGCTTTCGGCCTTCGTGGATTGTCCAAAGATAAAAAAATAACTTTATGTTTGCAGCGCCATCGCGCCATGTAAATAAAACTTCTTGTTTACGTGCAAAATTAACTGAATTTTACTTCCTTAAAATCGTGTACACAGGTCTGAAGAATGTTGATGCCTTGATAAGAACATCTATAAAAAGACTTGTTAACGTTCTTAATAATAGACCTTTGAAAAATATGAATACATTCTAAATATTATCACACACAGGACTACCAGGGCTCATACAGGTAGTCCTGTATGAGTTACTTAACTTAACCCCTTTATAATATAATACCCGCGGCTTCGCATGCTTAAAATTTAATCTAACTAAATAAAGATTTAACCAGAACTAACCAAAACAATTCCCGTTTCCTTTTACCAGCCAGCGTTTGCAATGTAAGCGCGAAAAATGTGTTTATTTACGACTTCACATTAGAAATCTACCCAGAACCAGAACTAACCAAAACTAACCAGAAACAATTATACATTAAAACCTTCCTCTAGAATAACTTTATATATGTAAAAGAGTTTGTATGATCCATTTAGTGTTTTAGAAGATTAGCCCTTACAAAGTTATAGTTTGTCCAAGATAGCCAACCTGTGTCTACTTCGTTGGCCGTCATTATCTGAGCTGTTGGTTTAATCCCAGTAAAATATAGCCTATAACAACACTCCTGAATAGTGTTGCTTTCTGATTGTGAAATAATTTTTATGATAGGTTCAGTCATTTATTAGTATAGATGTTTAAAATAATAAAAGACGTTTTTTTTTAAAGTTTAACACTTATACATACAGTGTGTTTTGGAATTTTAAAACGAAAATTATGGAAAACTGGTCGCATGGTCCAAAACTAATAAATACAAAATTTTACTTCAATTGGTGTTATACAGGGCGAGTTATAACTATAAATATAAAAATATCCCAGGAACTAACTCTTTTTATTTTTAAAAATAGAACAAAATTGTATAAGTGAATATTGTAGAAAATTAAATTTTATGTTAAAATATGAAGTTAAAGCATAAAAGTAAAAAAAAATGTATTGTCAATTTTTATCTATTACACATTACAACTTAAATAATGAGCAAGAAGAAGCAAAATGAGCAAAATTTAATAGAAAATTTAATAATTTTAATTATTTTTAAATTCGATGCCTTAAGCCAAAAATTTTAAAAACTGTTAATGCATTATGTAAAAAATGACAATGTTGTCCTATTTTTGCAAATAAAGGTACTTTACTCCTGGTCATTTTTTATATTTTTAGTTTTAACCCGCCCTGTATATTACTAATCGGAGCAAAATTGTCTATTAATGAGTTTTAAACCATGCTTTTTTCCAAAAGACGTTTAAAAATTCCAAAATTTTTGAACCATTTGTCCTCTTGTAACACCTATCCTGGAACACACTATATAAAGCCAATTTTATAGAAACAGCTAGGAAATACGCCCTAAAGTTTTTTACGGCAGTTGGAAAACACCCTGTGTTATTTAGACATTAAAACAAATATAAGCTATTCTATGTAAATTAAGAAAAAAATATATTAGATAATATAAAATGTTTGAGAAAAATACTGTATCTCCACGTAAGTTGGCGTCATCATATGAAAACCTGTTTTATTAAGAATTTTACGAAAAAAAATATAAAAGTTCTGCATGGTCCAAAACCTAAAAGACAAACATTAGATATCAAACTGAATCAGTTATTTACGAGCCAGGTAGGGTAAAGTAACTATATAAAAGTTGTTTATTAACGTAAACCTTTTCATTTACAAGGAATCTTTTTCTTTTTCTTTATGCGATAACAAGCGTTTCTGTAACTTTTCGCTGTTTTGACAGTTATTAAGCTTAATTTAGATATTAAATTTAAAAATTATTATTTATCAATGTTCAAATTTAAATTTTCATCGCATAAACAAAAAGAAATGTAAATTAACAAGTTTTCATATTTAAAAGTTATTTCTAATTCTACTTTTTTTTATAAAATATTTTTTAATATTGTCAAAAATAAAAGTACTTTCTTTCTTAAAGAAAATTAATATTTTATAAGATACCTCGTATACCACTAAAAAAAAATAATATCTGATGATGCATTTTAGGTTTCAGACCATGCAGAAATTTTAATAAAGAATAACTTTTTTGTAAAGGTAACAATAAAAATATTTTTCATATGTAGACAACTTTGGCAGACACACTGTATGTTTGCTAATATTGAATATGGTTATAAAGAAAAGATATTTTATTTTATTTTTTAATATGCAGTTTTGTTTATTAAAAAAAAGTTGATTATGGTAAAAACTGCAGGTTATCTTAGGTATTAATAGATAGAATCGCGCGGTTTTCGCAAACCTGAGCTATTTTTTTGGGAAACGAAAGATGCCTTATAAATAAAGCCACCATTTAAGCTACAGGGCGGTATTGAAAATACTGCATTTTCAGGTACCCCTTGTATCTCAGTTAACTCACAACTTTTCAAAAAGGTAAAAATGTATTTTTATATTACTTTTTACCTGGAATACAGTGGCGTAGTAGAATTTCTCAAACAATATTGTTTTTGAAATATTAACCAATATTAGTTTTACAAGCTTTTTAAAAATGTATAGCACTGTGGGTTTAATTAAATAAACAAGGACAAAATTCCTAATTTTTATAATTAACATCTAAAATTTTGCAGAAGGCGATGCAAAAAGTGGTTTTACAGTTTTTTTTTGACATTAAATGTCAAAACATGTTTTGACATTAAATGTCAAAACATGTTTTGACATTTAATGTAAAAGTTTTCAGAATATCCTAGAAAAACATAAAAATTTTGAATTTTAAAACCTAAATAATAGTAAGTTTTTATTTTTATTATTTTTATTCCATTTGTCTTGACAACGGTGGCAGATTTGCCACCGAAACGTCGATTTTTAATTATCTTTTTTTTTTTTTGGTTTTTTAGTACTTTTAATTTTATTTTGGCGTGTACCCAAATAAATACCATCCATTAAATAAATCCGCCAAACTACAGAACATATCTTCAATTAAAAGTTATATCATATTTTAAAAGCAGGGCTTTTTAGAAATAATTGGAAAAAACTTACTTTTCCAATTTACTCTGTATAGAGATTAGATCAAACTAAATTAACTGCCGTAAATTATCCTTATTGTTCTTAAATTTCGAAAAAATGTCTTGGCTTTCTTATTCTTAAGGTATTTAGGTATATTTAGATTACTTCAAAAAACAAAAGTAAATTCTTGCTTTTTGTGGTTCAATAAGGCTAAAAGTCCATTTAGATTATTGTTCCACATTAATTTTCCCCTATAAAAAACGTCGCTACTTTCTAAAAGTATAAATTTATTTTTATTACTTTCTATTACAATGTTTAAAAACTGAACTTTATTGGAATCATAGTAATAAGAAAAAATTCATAGAATTAAAAAAATATTATAGGATTGATCTAAATAAAAAACAATAATACGGTAGTAAATTTAAAAATGTGAAGACGTTTTTATAAAGGCAAAAATGGTGTAGAACATTAATCTTAAGAGGCTTTTATATTTTAACCTTAGGCGTCGGCCACAATAACAAGCGTAAGCATCGAGCGAAGAGTATCAAATCTATTTATGTTTCCGGTAGTGACTACAATATTTTGTGGTAAAAAGCGTCTTTAAACCAGTTTATATACATTAGAAATGCTCCGTGGCTAATATCTGTTTGTTTCAAACGGCCAGCGACAGGGCTTTTTCGGTCGGGAATATTGCAGCCGGCTAATTTAAAAAAACAAGTTGTTTTATTCTCGCATAGAGATCAAAGACAGCGCTCTTACATTTTCCGCTCTACGCTGACTGCTTACGCTTATGTATCGTGGTCGAGGCCTTATTGAACTACAAAAAGCAATAATTTACTTTTGTTTTTTGAAGTAATCTAAATGTACTTAAATTCTTAATAATAACAAAGATTTGACATTTTTTTGAAATTTAAGGGAAATAAGGATGAATAACAAGTTTTCCAAATAAAATTTTTCTCTAAGTTCAAAACTAAAGGTGATTTTTTTTCTTGTGTAATATTCGTTAATTTGCACCTACCTCGTATAGGCTATGATTTACATATTTAAATTTTAATTGACACATCAAAAATTAAATCAGTCGATGCTTGACATTCAAGACCATCGCGTGCATTAAAAGTGTGTTATTTCGAGTTGTGTCGTTTCTAATGATCAAGTGCATCTTTTAAGTATATTTAATGCGTTGTATTTTGAGTTGTGCCGTTTAGGAAATAGTGTTTTGGATATTATTTTAAGTTAGGTCACTTCTACTGTTAACGGTAAGTAAATTTTGATTAATTTACTTTAAAACATAATTTACCATTAAATATTTAAATATTTTAATTATTGTAACCTACTGTTGATGTTATTAAAACTGTCACCGTTAGGTACATTTTTTGGCTTAGTTTATATATTAGATCTGAAATAGATACTGAAATTCGAGTTGTGACAGTTCCAAAGCAAAAAATTACTGTTTATTTTATTTTAAAACGTTTATTGCGAAAAATGAGTAAAATTTTAATTTTTATGATCTATTTTCTTTTTCAGGCTCAACGCAATGTCTGGAAGTCGTGGAAAACTTATGCTAGAACTTTTAGCTAAGAAAGAGAATGAACCAATAGATCATCAGCTTATGCCTAATTCGAGTTTTCAATCATCAGTCCAAGAAATTTCACCAAGAATATTTGTAAATAATATTACCGAATTAATAAACCAGTCTTCCTTTTGTGGTAGTAACTTCGAACAAATTAAAGCAGTTTCAGTCTATTAAATGAGAAAAATACTGTAAATTTTGCTTTTCTTATTTTTCGCCCGATCTTTTTTTTCAGCCAATGAAACCTTAGAGGCAAGAGACAAAGGGGAAAGGTCTGCTAGTGAATACTCTGTAGATCTTAGCCCTTCGGCAAATACCGGTAATGCGGGTGCTAATATTGAAACGGATGGACATTCCAAGTTTTTCGGTTAGTGGTTAATTGGTTTTGAGAATATTATGCTTATAAATAAATGTGTTTATTTTTTCAGGAACACTTCAACAAGATCAGTTATCAGTCATAGATAATAATATATCAGTTACAGAGGATTCAACCATCTCTAAATTTTCAATTACATCAAGCGTATCATCAAGCAGTGTGTCCATTCAAGGCAGTACCCATTCTTCTCTGCAGTCATCAGGATGTCATTAAGGTTTAAAATTTAAACTGCAAAAAATTCAGGAAAAGAACTATGCAATATCGCCTGTCCAAAGTGGTGAAAGTGATGTTTACGATTCAGACAGAGATCCGGAATTTAATGAGAATAAACACGGAAATCAAACTTTCTTTGAAAAATCAATTTCTTCCTCAAGTGGAAATATAGCTGAACAAGTAAAAAGTGATACGAAAAAAGGAAAGAAAAGAAGCAAAATAGTGAAAACTGGTTCCTTAAAAAATCAAAAGTACGAAGAAATACTGGACAGAGCTACGTATCTACATCAAAAACTAGGAAAGAATACTCAGAGAAAATGGGGAAACCATGCGGAAACCAATGTAGACAACAGTGCACAAAAAAATTGACGATAATCAACGTCAACAGATTTTTAATAGCTATTGGACATTGGGCGACTTACATAAACAACGATGTTTCATTGCGGGCTGCATAACTGCTATTAAACCAAAATACAGATACTCAACTACTGAAAATCATCGGGACTTTAACCAAGCGTTTTATTTTGATATAAATGGCAGAATTAGAGTTTGCAAATTGTTTTTTAAAGCCACATTGGGCATCAATGATCGCCCCATTAGAACTGTTATTTCCAAGAAAAGGGTACAGGTGTTGTGGAACCTGATTTGCGAGGACATAACCCACACTTCACTGTTTCTACAGACGTTAAAAATGGAGTCCGTGAGCATATAAATTCCATCCCCAGAATTGAATCACATTATCTTCGAGCTCAAACTTCTCGTGAATATATTGATGGGGGTCGAACATTGACCGAGATCTGGAGGGATTACAAACAAAACTGTATTAATGCTGAAAAGCCACATGCAAATTTATGTATGTTTAGTAGGATCTTTAATTCAGAGTTTAATATAAGTTTTTTTACACCAAAAAAGATCAGTGTGAACTCTACACTGCTTTTGCTAATACAGGAGGAGAAGATAAAAAAAATGCAACTTAAGTTCGATGAGCATCAGAGGGAAAAGGAGTTATCCAGGAAAGAGAAAAATGAAGACAAAAGTAAAGTGGGACAGAATTATATAGTTGCAGTTTATGATTTGCAGGCTAATCTACCTTGTCCTCGTGGTGATGTTTCCTGATTTTATTATAAATCTAAGCTAAATTGTCATAATTTCACAGTTACTGAACTTGTAACTAATAAGACTGAATCCTACTTTTGGCACGAGGGGGAAGGCAAGCGCGGTGTGGAGGAAATCGCGAGTTGTGTCCTTATGTTCATAAAAAAGACCGTTGCAAATAAGAATACTGAATTTGATCTAGTATTTTTTCGGACAACTGTTGTGGGCAACAAAAGAATAAATTTATGATCTCTGCCTATTACTACGCAATAATGAAATTCCCACAAATAAAATCCCTCACGCACAAGTACCTGATTACTGGCCATTCGCAAAACGAAGGGGATTGTGTTCATTCGGTTATAGAAAAAAAAATAAAGAGAATGCTAAAATCAGGACCAATATACGTTCCAGCGCCATATTCCCAATTGATACGAACTGCAAAAAAAAGTAGCCCTTACTATGTCAACGAATTAATTCATAAAGATTTTTATGCCATTAAAGCACTGCATGATCAATTGAAACTAAAATTTAAATAATTAAAAATAACTGAAGTTAAAGTTTTAAAAATTGATCGATGTAACCCGGGAACGCTTTATATAAAAACAACTTATTCTGCAAGTGAATTTACAGAAATAAATTTACTTAAAAGAGGTGCTAAGCCATTTCAGGACGTTCCTATGTTAAAGCCCGCCTACAAAAACAAACTAAACATAAATGAGAGCAAGAAGGAAGATCTTCTATCACTGTTACGAACAAACCACATTAAACAGTTTTACGCCGATTTTTTGAAAATTTATAGTTTGGATCGTTGTTTAACATTTAAAAATTTTCATTGACTTATCTGTTAGTCGCAATGTACTTTTGACGTTATAATAATAATTTTTACAATCATGCGATTTTTATTTGCCCAAATTAAATATTATATACTGATTATAGTACATTTATCGACAAGTCATTAAAAAAGTTAATTGAAAAGTGTGACAACTCAAAATATTAATCGAAAACAAATTTTTTGGAAATGACATAACTTTCAAAAACCGATAATTTCTTAATCTCACAACAAACAAACAATAATGTATATGATATATAACGCTAAACTCATCATGTACCATTATAACAAAACATGTAAATACTACGTTTACTTTGCAATAATAATATTGATTTAATGGTTCTGTTAAATCTGTATTCATTTAAAATTGTTAAATTTTGACTTGTGTTACTTCTGTAGCGGGGGTGCGATGTGTATCTAGGTAGGTAGCACTTTCTTAAGCAAAATTATTGGCGGGTTAATAGCTCTTAGTAAATAATTTTTTAAATTTACATTTGCATAATATATTTTTCTTCTCTTAATTAAGAAAAACATAAGACAAAAAATATATTGCCGTGAGTAACCATAGTTTACCTTAAAAAATGTGTTGCATTGGTTGAAAATGGCAGTAAATTTGGTTACTTAATAGATGTGTTTCGTTTCATAGATAACCAATTAAATTTGAAATCTGGCGGTTGCCCTTTAGGTTTTGAACCATGCATATCTTTTTATAAAAAATAACTCTTTTTCGTAAAAAGCATAATAAAAAAGTTTCTTATATGATAACTTACGTAGATACACTGTATAACAATATACTTTCAATCGACGTTTTTATTTAATCTGGTTTGTCTTCTTAACAAAAAATATAATGGTAAGCTGCCAAGTATAGCTTTAAGAATTTTAGATA
>JACEGR010007700.1:0-45715 GCA_014170235.1 Listronotus bonariensis
TTCCTTTCTTTGTAGACCCTCTTTAGTGACGCGTTTCGCTTACCTCATAGAGCTTATCCAACTGACTGTACCGGGTCCGCGGTAAATAATACAATTGCATTGCAAGGTATTATTCCTTCACTTTTATATTTTGTCCTTTTCTCCATCAAAAACCTAAAAACATTTAACACAGTGGTGTTTAGTTTAGTTTAATAATGTTTTTTTATCTTTGGAAAATCTACAAAGGCTAAAAGCCTAAATACTAATGGGTGTCTTAGGCGAGGTAAGAGGGAGTTTGTTGACACGGGACTTAAATACTTAAAGATTTGGAGGAAAAAAGACCTCCGCAGACAGCAGGTTTTACATTTTTAAAAACTCTAGGGATGAAAAACCGAACAAAGTGGGAAGTTTGGGGCCTGTCCAGTTGGACCGAATAGGGATGCATACGTGCGTCACCACGAGTTTTTCTGTTGGAAACCGTGGGCGGAGGAATTATACTGGACAATTCTTCAGAGTAGAAGCCATGGAAGTACCTATAGAAAAACGATGGGTAAGAGAGGGAAGCCTTTCTGTAAGTGAAGGATCATTAATAAGGCAAACAGCTTTTTTTTGGAATCAAGAATGGTTAAGGTTGTCAGATTTAGGACACATACAATGTGTATAAATTAAAAGGGAAAAATACTTTTAGCCCGAAAGAGAAATTTAGCCTTCTTTGAAGCTGCCTTGGCATAAATGCAATGTGTTTATGCCAGTTAAGGTTCTCAAACGTGAGGCTTACAAGATTGAAGGTGTCTTTGCTCTGCAAACCTTGACCGCTCATAAATTTTTAAGACACCCACGGTACGTAAGTATTTAGGCTTTCAGCCGTGGATTGTCCAAAGATAAAAAAAAATAAAGGATGAGGATTTGATGACTCTTTTCGCGACAAGGAACATGATTGTGTTTGGACGAGATTTTTGGCCCCCAATTATTATTAAATTAAGGTCCTGTAAAAAGATATCTGCATCGCTTTGTGTTTGCTTTCCAAATTAGGTTTAGATATTGGTTTAGAAACCTGAAAACTGGGGTGAAGGGTACTATCGTCGGCAAAACTATAAATGGAATTAGCTGTGGACGAGACAAAGTCGTTGATGTGAAAAAGAAAGAATGTTGCTGCCAGAACTGAGCCCTAAGACACTTCAACATTTACTTAGTGAAAGCTTGAAGAGTGGCCATCCACAATAACTAATATACGTCGATCAAAAAAGTAACTAGAGAACCAAATACAGAATTTAGTTGAAAGACCATAGGAGGGAAGTTCATTAAGGAGCGCCGCATGCCAGACCTGGTCAAAAGCTTTGGATATATCAAAAGCACGATCTGGGACTCAACTAGAATCTCAAGAGACCTGTTCCAGCAGTATATTATGAAGGAAAGAGGAATCCTGTAGATCTTTTGTGGCGAAATCCATATTGTCTGTCAAGCAAAATTTTTTGTTTTCTTAAATACTTTGGATTTGTAAATTAATGAATTTCTTCCTAACTTTACAAAGAACTAAGAGAAGTGAAATTGGTCTAAAGTTAGATGGAAGAGATTTAGATCCTTTTTTGGGAATAGGGTGAACGCGTGCAGCATTCCAGTTTTCCGGAAAAATACCTGTGTGAGCCATAATCTGAGCGACCTAGGGAGGTGTGCCAGATGCTTGGTAGAGTTCGGAGTTGAAGAAAAGAAAAATATCTAGGGGATTTGGACTATGATTAAAGACTTTAGGAAATTAGATGGGCCCTACAATAAGGTTGGTAAGGAAGTTACTGACTGCAAAGATTTCTGCTGCTCTGCCTTGGGGGTAGTTTTTTGAAGAGCCCAGTCAATTCTTATTATGGATATTAAAGTCGCCAAGCACGGTTACTTCGGCCAATGGAAACTGAGAAATTATGCTATCGATCTTTGTTGAAAGAAAGTCAAATAATTTGACATATGAATTAACAGATAAGGACCAGTAAAAAGCAGCAGATTATTATATTTAGTAGAAGACCTAAGGGAGAGTTTGAGCCAAAGGATATCGGGCCTACCCGATTCAAGATTTGAAACTCGAGCACAAGCCAGATCGTTGCGAACGTAAGCACATACGCCACCATGTGGGTGAAAATTTTGTATCATGGGAACACAAGGTGGCTGGTTAAAGCTTTAGAACTTTTAGAACTTATTTGAGTCTCTGTTAGAAACGCTATGTGAGGCTTAGATGACTGAAGGTTATGGCGAACGGAGTTTATATTGGTGTTAAGCTCACATATATTTGCAAAGGAAATTGAACTTTTCGATAATGGCCTTCCGAATGCACCCCTCGCCCGGAGATCTGAATGTAGGGGTGTTTTACCTCCAGAACATTTTATTTCCGGGTGTGCTGCTATCACAATGGTATTTTAAATATAGGTTTAATCAATACAATACCATATTTACAAAAAAATCCATAAAACAAATTTAAAAAAGGACATCTCGTTCAAACTTATTTTTTAACTTTTCTTTAGAACTTCCCTTAGTTTGTGAATGATTACATTTATTAAACTAAATTAATTAGTAAGCTTACACCTGAATTTTGCAGTATTTTCACGTATCTTACACACAACGAATAACACTAATTTGCATATCAAACCGTTAAGTTAAAACACTGACCATGTTATTAATTAAGGTTAAAAGTCATAATGATATTATCACATTCTACCTATTTCTTAATTTAAAATAAATTGGATAAAACCAACTAGGTGTGTTTTTTTACTCAAAAATCCATTCGAAACAATGTAAGTGAATGTCAGGAAAGAGTTTAATTAATTAACTTTAATTTAAAAACATTTTTGCCTCATTGCTTGATTATAGTTAAGCCTATGATGCTGATTGAACTTTTATTTTTTACGGAATATGTTGCTAGATGACGCACTCATTTGTTAACTATACAAGGTGTCTCTAAAAGGTGCGGAGATAATGCCGTTACAATTTTTTGACGCTAAAATATGACGATCTATACTTTGAGCACTATAAATTGATAAAAATACTTAAACAAAAATGTATTTCATTGACTTTAAAAGTCAGTAACCCTAGTTAACACAATTAGTGTATTCCTTTTACCTTGTAGAACCGTTCTGAACCATTCTCTGAACTGTCAATAATGTCAAGAATGGTTCTATAACATGAAAAAATGTCAAAAAATTGTAAAAGGAACACTCATGGTGGCGTTCCGGGCGGTTCTGGAGCATAAAAGGAATACACCAAATAAAAAATGAATTTTATTGGTTTAAAAGTTAGTAACCGGAGCTATTTACTAGGTATTCATTTTCAATATAGAGTGCCAAAGTATATTAAAAAGTATTAAAGTATAAGTCACATTACATATAAGTCACGCAGGAAAAGTTTGACTCTCGAACCCGAAGGACGAAAGAAATAATTTTTTAACTGACTTATTAGTAAAGGTAACCAGGGCCGGCACAAAGGGTGGGCCGGGGCCGGTTTCGAGGGGCGGAAAATAGAAGAATGATACATTTTAACATAAAATTTAGTGTTTCGTCCTGTGTAATATAAAAGTGGGGACTTTCTTTTTGGACAAAGGAAAGACGAAATAAAAGAACTTATAAATAAATGGCGGTGAGGACCTTTTTTTTTTGCTCTTCAAAAATTTTGTAGGGGCGGCAAATTTGTCGGACCGGCTCTGTAAGTAACTCACACATCGAATTTAAAATTTTATCCAACAAGTTTTGTAGAAATGTATTTTATAAAAGCCGAAAATAATTTAAAAACGACATCCATTATTTGTTCCTTTTCATTGTCAACACAAGCAGCAAAATTTTATAATAAATAAAGCAAGTTTTGGTTGGTATATAAGGGGTATAAAGGTTCGTACCAAATACTACCAATACAAGGGTCTAACGCAATTTACCTTAGTCGAAAAGTTGATCGCTTGCGAGTTACAGGGTGTCAAAGTTTTTATTTTATTTTAGTTATTTTTAAAAGATTTATTTATTATAGGACATTTTTTCATACAATGTGTTACCAAAGTGTTTCTCAGGGTAAGGAATTGAAATATGCATGTTAATGTTTTTGTAGTAAAATATAGACGGAGCCACCTGCAGTCCGTTGCTTAGGTTCAAAGTGTCATAACTTTTTCTGCCCTGGTATATTATAGCATATTATTTGTATTTCTTCATAATTTCTGCCAAAAAAAAACCTAATAAATATCGCTACAAGCAACGGGTTTTCAGATATTTCAGATTAAAGATTTTATTCCGTTTGTTTGTTGTTGTTTTTCATTGTATTCATTCACGCTTTTCTATGCCACTTGGTAATGTCCAAAAAGTCTGTACAGAATGCTTACACAAATACTTTAGGCCAAAATACAATAATCTAATGCAATCTACCTTTGTCAAAAAGGTTCTGGTTTGCAAGATACAGGGTGTCAAATTTTCCATTTATTTTTTTTTACTTGGACACCCTGTTTCTCGCATACAATCAAGTTTTCAATAAAGGCAAATTAGGTTAAATCGTTTTATTTTGGTATAATAAAATTGTAGAAGAGTTTGTACAGAGCGTTTTGGGAAACCCGGGTGGCCTAAATAAAGCGCAAAGAAATGCAAAGGAAGTTTTTAATGTGAAATATAACGTTTATTCTAAAATATCTAAGATCGGTTACTCGTAGCGATATTTATTAAGTATACCGGTTTTGTGCAAAAAAATGGAAGAATAAAAATTATCTACTAAAATCAAGATATACTGAGGCAAAAAAGTAATGACACTTTAAACAAAAGCAAATGACTGTAGGTAGCCCCCTTTACATTTAACAGCAAAAACATGAGCAGCTTTCGATTCATTACTTTAAAAAACCCCTTTTTACCAAATTTTGAAAAAAGAATAAATAAAATATTTTAAAATAACTAAAATAAAATAAAAACTTTGACACCTCTCGCAAACGATTAACTTTTTGATTACATTATTTATTAGCCTAAAAGTGAATAATAACGGAGATACAGGGTGACAAAAGTTTGAGCTGGTTTTAGTTTTTTATATATATATTTTTTATTAATAGGTGTATTATCACAATATTCACAATATATAAAAGGAGTTTTGGGGGTGAAAAATTTAAATCTGTTTTTCTTACTGTAAACTCACGCACGCCACCTGCGTATCGAGCAGAAATTAAATAAAAATTAACTTTTTTAGAAACTCTGTATTTAACTTTTAAATAAAATTTCATATTTACTATATTTTATCTAAAAGAGGTATAGGTGGTAAAGAAAGTTGATTTGTGCAACCGGTTTTAAGATAACTGGATTTAAAAGAAAATTACTTGCTGTATGGCCACAGCTGGGCTTTACAGGGTGTTTCAGAATATGAAGAGATCTTTAAGAGAGTGATGACAATTTTAGGAACAAAAGTTTATACAAACCTTTATCCTTAAAGTCTTGACTTGCCTATTGACTTTTGGGATATAGGGTGGCAAATTTAAGGGGACATTCAATTCTAGAGCTCCGTATTTCGCGCATTTTTTGCCAATGAATAAGAAAAAAGCAATTGGGATTTCTAATCTCCATTTTATAATTATTGTTTTATTCATATATAAAGAGTACACCAGATTAATTTCAGAAAAAAAATATTCATAAAGTTATGCGTTCTTGAAGTAGAGAAGAAAAAAATGCATTGACCTCATCGCGTGGCCATGATTGTGGTGTGTGTGGGGATGTGGCCCTTGTGGTATTTTGAAAAATAAAAAATTGACAGATTCTTGATTAATAGGAATGTGGTTATCGCGTGAACATCAAAACTGAAATAAAAATGTTCCATAAAATGGCCGCAGTCAAAAATAAAGGTCGATTTTTTAAGTTTAATTGCTTTTTTATATTTACAGTATGTCCACGAATGCGCTTTTCAATAGGACAAACGGGCCAAAAATTTAAATGTTTAAAAAGGTCGTGTATGGCAACTCATTTTGATTTTTACTAAAAATAAAGATTAACGTTGAAAAATTTGTTTGGTTTTGTACAGGGGCTTCAAAAATTACAAAAATGTGAAAACGGGCCCACAGAATACTTCCTTTATTTTAAATAATTTAGTAAAAAGTCAAATTTTATTTTTGGAATTAAATAAGAAACTCATATCTAAAATTTTACATAAAATAAACTTTTTTTTAGTAGCATATTTTTCATTTATTAATTTTTTACATTTTTTTGTGCCGTTTGTAATTAAATCGCATTTGAAAAACATACAATTTCATAGGTAATAAAAATTCCATTTATTTAATAAAATTAATAAAAGAAGGTAAACTTATTTAAATACAACATTTCTGGGTATTATTAATTTAACAACATGGTATTTACAGTAAAAGTGGCTCAGCGCACTTTACCAATAAAATTTAACTGAGTTAATGGACAAGTTGAATATTAAAATTAAATTACAGTTTAACACAGATAAATCAGTTAGAGGAAAATGTATACCGATTTTGTTAGTTTTTCTCATGTATCTTAATTATTTGTGTAAATATACGATATCTCCAAATAGGCTACTTTATAGGTATACGTGTTTCTTATTTTTATTACTACTAATTCTCCTTATAGTAAACCGCAAGAAATTGTTTTAAAAGTATAACATATCTATCATTTTACAGAACAATGGCTCTATTTCTTTCAGCTCTTAAACAAGAAAAGTTTCTTGTCTGAGCATCAGCTATCTACAGGGTATTTTTTGAGAGTGGATGGATAGCATATCTGAGAAAGTATTGATCGTGGGATAGTTGAAAAAATCCTCTTTAGAAAATCGACTATAAGAAAGCGCTTGAAATTTTTGAAGTTCCTAATCATACCGCTGCTAAGGGGCAGCTATAGTCCTGTATAAAAACAAATTTTTTAAATCGCTCAAAAAAATCCACGGGGTTGCAATTAGTATGCATCTTTCTGATAACTTACTTTTTTTTGTAGGATGTAAAATAAGCGCTGGAGGGAAAGGTGATATTTTACTGCTTAGATACTGTAGTGATACCCAAACTTTTAATCTGCCTTAACATAAATTACCAACTGGGTTTTATTTAAAAGAAAACTTTTACTGATTAAAAATAATGTCAACCCTGGTCATATTGTGTGTTTAATTATATCATAGAGTAAGGAAATTATAAGAGTTATCATGGAATAGCCGATTTAAGGACAGGTCATGCGAAAACTCCCAATATAATTTTATTCGTTTCTCGTTGAAATACCGCCAGTTAGTCATTTCAGTAAGCTTACGTGTCTCCCCACCGCTGATGTTACACGAGGCGAGGCTTCGACCGACGCATTTAAAGTGTAAACTGGAAAAATGACAAGCCGGCCGCCAAGCCTGCCGCAAAAGCGGTACGAAAATTTTAGCATGCCATGGTTTCTCTTATCCGTAGGTATGTTACTTTATGATTATATATATTTTAATTTTAAATAAAATGCTATAATTATTTTGTTTAAAACAGAAACTAAATTAAATTTGCAACAAAAATCCTTAAACCGACTTTTGATATCTTTATTCGTTTAAAAAATATTGAAAAAACAACGCTTTTCACTAAACTCGTTGAAAAAAAATATGATCTAGCATGTCTTGACATATACAACATATTTTTGAACCTTATCCTAATTATAAAGTTTTACTAATAATACTTATTAATAAAAATACCAATAATAATTAATAGTTTAAAAAACTAAAAAACACGCTTTTATATGCAACCGAACTAAAAATTAGAAAATAATTTTTCATTAAAAAAATATTGTCATTTCATAGTAAAAAGAGTGGGTGCATTTTACTATTTTTTCATAACTTTTCCATCATAGATATTTGCAAATATAATAATTATAACATTTAATATATTTATCACCCCACGCTTTTTACTATGAAATGACAATATTTTTTTTAATGAAAAATTATTTTCTAATTTTTAGTTCGGTTGCATATAAAAGCGTGTTTTTTAGTTTTTTTAAACTATTAATTATTTTTCATTTTTTAGTTTCTGCTACTCTTGACAAAATGGCGAAAAATTCCAACAGATTGCAACTCACTAAAAAATTTCTTCTTCATTAAGTAGCAAAGTTTGAAATTTTGCCAACAGATGGCAATCCAGGCAATGTTTGGACCGTTGCCAACATATTGCAACCCACTAAAAAATTTCTTCTTCATTTAATAGCAAAGTTTGAAATGTTGCCAACAGATGGCAACCTAGGTGTTGTTTTTATAATATAATGGAATTTTTTTCCTGGCGATCCAAAAAAGATAACGGGATACTGTTTGCAGATTATTGCATTGTCATGTTTCCTTAATACGTGTGCAAAGTTTCAAAGAAATCGAATAGCTGAAAGTTGGTTAAAATTAGGCTCAAAGATTCCGTTACATAGGCAGCCAGATAGATAGATTGATAGATAGATAGTTACAACCCAAGTTAATAAAAGCGTGTTAAAAATAAAAATAATGATAATAGTCATAATATTAGAATTTACAAAAATAATAACAATATCTCTTCTAAGCCCCGGGTCTTGAATTTTTTAAGAGAGGGACAAAATTGCCGTCTGCCGCCCCTCTCCCTTGAATATTTTTTATTTTTAATTTATCCAGCTTCCGCAAAATTATTAAGAATTTTAAATAAATTAGTGTTTTTGGCAAGTATACTCTACTAGCCGACCTGCACCCCTTTCGTTGGGCGTTAATTATTTTTTCTTTAAACTTCTTGTTCAATTATAATAAAATATAGCCCTTAGCACTCCGGAATAGTGTAGCTTTCTTATTGTAAAATAATTTTTATGATCGGTTCAGTATTTCTGAAGATTAGCCACTGATCTCTATGGATAACCAATGCTTGTTTCCTGCGCAAAACAAAAGTTACAATTCATGGGCGAAAAAATGAGTTTGTGCGCAAGAAAATCGAAGGGGACCGCGCCTGGCGCCAAACGAAGTATCGGGCAGAATCATGTGAATTTATCGCCACTTTTCCGTTTGAAGGACGTTGAGTTAGTACCGTATTTAAATAAATTTTAAAAACACAGTTACATTAAAAACGTCTAATACCCTATATGTCAATTGTTGCCGTATATAAGAAGAAAAAGTATTAAAGGCAGCCCTGGATCTAGAAGGGGTGGGGGGCAAACGGTGGTGTCTGCCCCGGGTGACACCTTCAAGGTGTATAAAAAGTGCGGTTGTAAGAGAGAAAGACTTTTTTTTGTTCGTCTTTTAATTTGTTATTATACATTTAAAAAGAAAGCAATTTTTTTAGGATCAGGAAAAAATTTTGATTTTTCTGATCACGCATTTATGTTTAGTAGTCCAAAATACATCACAAAATCTGAGACATATATTTTTTTTATTTTATCAAGTGACGTTAAACTTACCGTTTACCTTTTCTTCAAAGATAATTTAGCAAATCTTTGTCCATATTCACTATTGACGTATCGTGTCCATGATATTTTTTTATATCAATACCTAATTTATATTCGTAAAGAAATGTAAAATTATATAAACTATTATATAAATACAGGCTGTCCGGAAATTAGGCGTCAGGATTTCTGTGCACAAAAAATTAATGCAACAAATTTTTATACAATTTTTTCGAAAACTCAAAATTAACGGAGATACAGGGTTTTAAAGAAGTTTTTTTGTTATTTTTGCTAATAACTTTTTTCTAGTGTACTGATTTTCGCCAAATTTTGCACATATATTACTATTGATTCTTTATATTCACCTTATTAATTTGACGCCAGTAGTTAATGCCAAAAACCCCAAACTGTCCTTCACTTTAGAAAAATGACTTAATTTTTTTGTTTCATTCCTTTTATAAATTTAAATAAAAAATTTATAAAAAGCATTAAAATATTTTTAAAAAGGTCCTCTTATTGCATTAACCTAACTTTAACGGTTTTCGAGAAAAACTACTTTAAACATTTATGTACATTTAATTAGAAAATTTGACTTTCTAAATTAGCAAAACAAACCTGAAAAACAAACGTTATTTATGGGTAATAATTTGTTATTGATATGTATAAAAAATTTGGCAAAAATCAGTACAGTAACTAATGTTTTTTTTTCTGCAACACCCTGTATCTCACCGTTAATTTTGAGTTTTTGAAAAAATTGTATAGAAGTTTGTTACATTAATTTTTCGGGCAGAATCGCCCACAAAAATCCTGAAGCGTAATTTCCGGACACCCTGTATATAACGAATATTTTTCTTTATATATTTAGGTACTAAGATTTTAAGGTTTTTAAATTATTTAATGATTTAAAAAAATCCAGTACTGGACATGATTTTTTAATGCGCATGTACCAAAAACCTTCCGGTGGGCCTCGAGTTTGTTTACTGCGCGAGGTCGTAAAAATCCGCAAAAGGCAACTAGACTCTGTGTATCTAAATGTGAGATATCTATGAGATTAGCCCTTACGAACAAACAAACAAAGTTACAAACTTTACCTCTTTATATTATTAGTATCGATAAAGTGGGATTTATGCCTTCGTAAAAACCAGCGATTGGTTGCACCACGAAATTTAGCCTTGTTTTTCTTTTTTGTAAATATACAGGGTGTTTCTAAATGAATACGAAAAATTTTGGAAAGTGATTTTCCACCAAAAAATAAGAAAAAAACTTTATATAAACATATCTCTTAAACGTCTTAGTTTTTAAACTGCGGGGTGTTAAAGATATTTATAAAATATTGTTTTTTATATGAACCTTTATACCCATTCAGATATTTTTAAAAAATTGCCGGGAATGGTTTCTATTTATTTACGCAAAAACCGTACATCAGACGCTAGTAAAGAATTTTTTTGTGTGCCTAAAAATGTCTTCTGGTGCCAAGGGGTGCCTCACCTTCTTTTTTTTATATCTGAGTGGGTATAAAAGTTATAAAAAAACAATATATTTTAAAAGTTTTTAACACCCCGTTGTTTTGTCGCATTTTTTTCTGCTGATTAACATGCTGCAAACAGAAAAACAATTGAATATCGGGGTTTCGACTTATTGCAAAAAATTGACTATTTTTTTAAATGAAGCACCCTGTATATTATTTCTCTATTCAAAATATTTATCTAACAGCTTTAAAAAAATCTACATATGATATATCCAATTTTTATTAGTTTTAGAAATATGACTATTCTCGGGAATTTTATAGTAAACTAACATTTTTAAATAAAACACTCTGTATACTGCATATCCATTAAAAAAATATTAATAGAGCTTATAGCTTGATATGTCTATCTCTTATAGTTTAAAAAAAAGTCATTTAAATCTGAAAATTATGGTAAATATTCAAGCTCTAAGCTATAAGCACTAAGTTTAGTGTCGAAGATAAAATAGACACTTTATCTACTATTTTTTTAAATTTGGCTAGTTATATTTTCAAAACTATAGGGGATAGACATATCAATTGGGGTGTTTTCTTAAAACTCTTTAAAATATCTATTTTATGATGATGCAATATACAGAGTGATTTATTTAAGAAAATGCCAGTTTACGGTTAAATTCCTGAGAATGGACATATTTCCGACACTAGTTAAAATTGAATACATCCAGAGTTCAGTCGAATACTGAAAATCAGCATTCGAATCCGAATACGAATACTAATACCGGAAAAAAAGGTATTCGAATACCGATATTTGAATACTTAGAAGAAAAAAGTATTCGAATACTCAGTATTCACGAATACCCGGCTTCGGTATTCGCATACTGAAGAAAAAAAAGGTTGAATACCCGGATTTGAGAATCGGTGCTTTAAAATATTGAAAAGCAAAAAAAAGAACCTCACCTAATTTTTGTTACCACGCTTCTTAAAATGGACTTCACCTAACATTTCGGTATTTTTCGGTATTCAAATACTTAGTACGCCGTATTTGAATGCTTAAAAAAATGTATTTGTCAAATACTCAAAAAGTATTCAAATACAGAATCCCGAATACTGACCCAAAAAGTATTCTGTCGAATACCAAATACCCAACACACAAATCGATTCGAATTCTATTCGAATACGGGCCCAATGTATCCTGAATACTATACAGAATACTGAATATTCGGATACGACCCAACATATGCACTTTTTTAAAGCTTTTTGATGATCTTTCGAATGGTGATTTATTATACAGTGTGTTTTATTTAAAAAAGGAAATTTTTGTAATAAATCGAAAATCCGATATTCAATTGTTTTTTGGTTGGCAGCACGTTAATCAGCGAAAAAAGTACTACAACTTGACTAATTTAACTGAATTCGTATCTCCAACAATAAGAAAGTTAGCAATAGTGCTGACTTAAGAATGATCACCCTGTATTACATTAGTTGTATTTTGGTCCAAGGGGTTTTTGGTAGCTTTTTGTATAGATCTTTTAAAAACATCCTGTGTATTAGTGTTTTTCGAAAAATATTTTCTATAAACTGGAGCTTAAGCCCCCAAAAACTAGAGGCTATAGAGGCTGATTTCCGGTTTGTATAAGTAAAAAATTTGTAGAAATTTTACAAATAATTTTTGGAAGCGAATGCAAAAAATCGCATGTCTTAAAATATTTCATGTCTTAAGAAAATACGAAATTTTGTGCTGGTGGCCTCGATTATAAATTAAAATTACTTTTTATTAAGTAAAAGATGCAAAAGTTAAAAAAAATACAGAATGCCTCTGAAAGATGCAAAAATACTAAAACCATGAATTTCTGAGGCTAAAATATGACGATTTAACATATCCCTGTCGAAAATTCCAAATAGGACACGATAAAACCGAATACGTTTTCTATTTGGACCTATTTGATAACGTTGTTTTCTATTTGCACTGCTATTTTTCCGAATGGGCTTTTAATTTGAAATTATTTGGTCCTATTTCCGTTGTCGTAAATCATTATTGGTAAATTTGCCATGCGATCCTGTTTAATTTAATTCGGATCATTTACATTCGTTTTTGTTTTGATTATTTGTGTAAATACTGATTGAAGTATTCGGTCTTATTGGTTTTTATTTGCGGGGTTACGAAAAATTTTACATTTTTATATGTGTTTGGATTTGTTTCTTTTTAATTGGCTTTATCGTATCATTTGTTGTGGGTATTTTTCTGGTTTTGGTAGTTTCTATTTGGAATAATTTGAATTTATTGGCAGTAGATATATATGATTTTATTGGGTATTATTTAAATCTATTCGGGCCCATTTGAATTCATTTTGTTTTTTTATTCGATTGTATTTGATCCTATTCTATCTGATTTAATTCGAATCTATTTGCATTCGTTTTTGTTTAAATTTATTTATATAAATACTGATTAAACTTATTCGGTCCTATCGGTTCTTATTTGCAGGGTTACGAAAATTTTAAATTCTTATATTTAGTCGAATTTGTCTGTTTTTATTTGAATTTATTCGCACCTATTTGGATATGTTTGGATTTATTTGTATAAATATTGATTGAAACTTATTCGGGCCTATCGGTTTTTATTTGCAGGGTTATTAAATATTTACATTTTTATTTGTGTTCGGATTTGTTTGTTTTTAGTTGGTTTTATCGAATCATTTGATGTTTTATTCCGCATCGTTTTGGTAGTACCTATTCATTTGTATTTATTTTCAGTTAATATATTTGATTTTATTGGTTGTTTTTTGTTTGTCCGAGTCCACCCGAGTTTACCCGACTCCACCCAAGTTTACCAGGGTTCAGCCGAGTCCACCCGAGTTTACCCGAGTCCGCCCGAGTCCATTCGAGTTTACCAGGGTTCACCCGAGTCCACCCGAGTTTTCCTGGGTTTACCTGAGTCCACCCGAGTTTACCCAAGTCTACCCAAGTTTACCCGAGTCCACCTGAGTTCACCTGACTCCACCCGAGTTTATCCGACTCCATCAAATTCTACGCGAGTCCACCCAAGTTTATCCGAGTTCACCCGAGTTAACCCGACTGTACCCGAGTTTATCCGACTGTACCCGAGTTCACCCGAGTTTAAGATTTTTGTCCGTATTCGTAATAAATGGTTATACATTAAATGTCTTTTTATGGATTTTTGCGGTGCAAAATTAAAATTTAATATTACATTTCGTATTCGACGTTTCGTTTTTATCATCAGTACCAAAAGACTTGTAAATAATGGTTGTAAATTTATTGCAGTTATTTAGGGTAACGGAGAAAAAATGGAATAGTACTTTTAGCATTTGACCATTATCGTCAGGAATGTAATCAATATTTTTAAACTGCAACACATATTTTAATGCATTTTCTAAATTTTTTAAGTGGGATAGATAGAATTTGGTGTTATTTTTGAATCCAACGTTTCGTATCCATCACCAGTAAACAGTACAGTTTTGTTTAAATTTTTACTAATTAATAGGTTTTGGGGTTATATTAACATAATAATAATGGTAGTAGTAGCAAAAACATCAGAAGATGTATATTTATAAAACATAAAAATCTGTTATTTACACCATATTTACAGGTATTAGTATCGAAAGTTATCAGACACTGGGTTACCAAACATAAAAATGTATAGTCATAGCTCATAGTAACCATTTAAGCCACCATTTGTCGATGTCATTAGTTTTCAAAATATTTACAATGGTGTGTCACTTTTTAAAATAAAAAGTATTTTTAACTTGTTTTTAAATGGGTAAGTATGTATGTATTTATGGTAATTGTCTAGAAAGTTGCGGCAACTCCGATTTTGACGAATTTGGTATACGGGGTTTTTGGGGCGCTGATCACGAATCTAAAAGATTTTTTTTTGGCAACGTTTAGTTCTCAAGATATTTATCATCAAATTTAAAAACATAACTATCCTTATTTTTACTATATTTTCACTTCTTTTTGCATTAAATTCCTGATATAAAACTAAATTGGCACACACTATTTCATTTAACATTAAAAACCTTTTTAAAACATTTTTTTTTAATTGTTTTAATCCCTTATTTATTAATAAAAAGGTTTACTTTAAATCAAGTCGCCATGTTTACAATCATTATACACGTAGGTGTATACATGGTTGCAGCAGTTTTAGGGGTAAATAATTTGGAATTTAATGAAAAATACGTGTAAAATTACTAAAAAAAGGTTTTTAAAGATGTTCATAAGGGATTGTGTGCTAATTTAGTGTTATATCAAGAATTTTTGGAAAAAGAAGGCGGAATATAATGAAGCTAAGGATAGCTTGAATTTCAACTTTGATGATGAATATCTCGAGAAGAAAACGTTGCAAAACAAATTTTTTCAGATTCGTGATCAGCGCCCAAAAAACCAACGTATACCAAGTTTTGTCAAAATCGGAGTTGCCGCAACTTTCTAAACAATTACCAAACAACAGATTGCGGAATAGTAATTAACTACCTACTGTTCTTTTTAATTATGTATTAAAATTATAGTAATGTAATAACACAAGTATTTAACAACGAATTTGTGCTTAATATTGATCACTTGCGACATATTTATAATTGACAATTTATTTTATTAATTTTATCTGTCCATCTTTCGATATACAGGATACATAACAATTATGACAACGAATTTATGCAGAAATAACTAGAAAAGTTTCTCTAAAATTCCGGAAAAAATTCTGTTACTTTGCACCATTTTCTCAATACTTTTGGTAATTGTCTAGAAAGTAGCGGCAACACCGATTTTGACGAAATTTGGTTTTTGGGTTTTTAGGGCGTTGATCGCGAATCTGAAAGATTTTTATTCTGAAATTGTGGAATTTAAAAATAAAACTGTTGCGATATTTTAAAGTTTTGCTTTACATACACCTATCATCTGCAATGATATGATGATAACATACCGCATTTTCTGTAAAATCTGCCAACACTGTCAATGTTGAATTTATATGTATTTACCTTATGCTACCTTAGAAGGTATTCCTGGATATAAGAAAAGGAGTATCAAGAATATAGAAAAGAAGTCAGCAAGTTGTCACTTTCTTATTTTTATATGTTACTCCGTTTGTACGTTATTAATAAAGCCTGTTAATTATAAAGAAGACTTTATATTTCCACTGCATTATAAATTCTAAGAGTCAATTCATACCTAAAAACGCCTTGAGATTTTAAAATTTAGGAGGCAATCTAATTTTGCTTGTCCAATTCAATGCAATAAAAATAAACGGTAGATTACTTTTAGCATAAAAGTAGGGAATTCGGCAATAATACCGATTTCATTATTTATTATGACATACCCTAAAACTACCAGCTTAACCAAATTTTGTATAATATAATATACGTAAAAATACTAGGGGAAGGAGGGGCAAGACGGAATATCAGGTGTCATCGATCGTACAAAAGACTGATCACAGCCGCTCACGCGTGTTTGCCCCAACCTCAAAAACTTGGTTTTTGTCAAGTTCGTGGCAATTTTCTTGTTGTACATAGCATGTTATTTTTACCTTAAAATTAGTTATTTAGAATTGATAGAAAGTTACTCTTGTTTATTAATAATTACACCAGCAGAAAAGAACATGTTTGTTTCCCTATTTTAATTAGTATTTTAAAGACATATAATCTTAATAAAGTGTCCGTTGGAGGGCAGGATGCGGTACCAAAAAAGAAATTGGTAGTAGAACAAAAAAAAATCAAAGAACAAAAAACAAAATAAAAAACTAATTTGACAACGAATAAGAACTGCAAGAAAACCAAAAATAATTATAACTTACTACCGGAAAGTGACAACGATGAAAATAATATCCCTGGATTTTACTGCCATGAAATCACATTTTTGACATTTTTGATCAAATTTAAACTACTTTCTTTTTCAATGAGTTTAATGTTTATTAAGTTCTTTATTTTTAAAGACTAATTATTAAGAAGTAATTATAAATAAATAAGTGTTTAAAACAAATAAATGTGTCTATTTTATTTCACTCCAAACGTTAAGTACCCCGTCTTGCCCGACCTTCCCCTACCAAAAAATCATTAACAATGCGATTTGCCAAATATGTTTAATTTTTGTAGGACAAATATACTGAAAAAAGCTACATATTTTTCACAAGCCCTAATATAACTGATGTTATTTTTAAGATTGGCGTATAAAATACACCAGCGCGCCTAATTAAGGGTTAAAAGTTAAGATTTTTAAGGCATAGGTTTATTTAAACTTTTTTCTTAAAATTCCCTAAGTATTGTTTCTCATAAATATTAACAACTTATTCCGAAACACCCTGTAAGTACAGCGTACACCTGGCCATACAATAATTGTTTTTTTTAAATCCAGATATTTACAAAACGGCTGCTTAAATCAACTTTTACGAAATGTACGTTTTTATGTAAAATATGTTTAAAAATCGGAATTTTTAGGTAAAAGTTACCTAAAAGGTGGCTCAAAAAGTTTTTTCTTAAATCAATATTGTGACAATGTACCCAAACTAAAACTAAATCCAAAATAAGTTTTTGACATCCTGCTTTTGGACAAAGGTAAATGATGTTAAATCGTCATATTTTAGCCTCAGAAATTTGTGGTATCATTTTTTTCGTACCATTTAGAGAGTATGTTGATCTAATATTTTTTAAAATTAATTATAAAAGTGATTGTATACGGTGTGTCCAAGGATATGTGTTTTTGTGTTTAAGAAAAACTTTATCTTATTTAGTTTTTTTAAATTATTACGAAAGTCCTACTAAAAATGGCACTGTTATAAAAATGATAACGTTTTAGTTTTTTGCATTCCAATAATCTTGATCCAAATAGGAAGCGACCTGTACCCATCTGTTTACCGGATAAAAACTATTTTATCTGTACTTTTATACTAATATATAAAGAGGTAAAATTTGTAACTTTGTGAGTTTGTGGGTTTGTAGCCGCTAATCTTCGGAAGTACAGAACCTATCATAAAAATTCTTTTACAATCAGAAAGCCACACTATTTAGGAGTGTTAAAGGCTATATTTTACTATGATTAAACAAAAAGTTCAGACATTAACGCCCAACGAAGTGGGCACGGGTCGGCTATCTTGGATAAACTATAACTAATATTCAATATTGACGTTACTATTCTCAACGGATTTTAATGCGGTTTTTTTAAAATAAATAATGTGATTCAAGAGAAAGGTTTATAGGTATAATAATATTAAAAAAAAAACATTTACAGAGTGTTTAAAAAAATAATTTACACCTAAAATTCAATATTACTCAACGGATTTTGATGCGGTTTTTTTAATAGGTAGATTGATTCAAGAGGAAGGTTTTTATGTATAATAATGTCAAAAAAACTTATGTAAAGTGTTTAAAAATGTATTTTACATTTAAAATTCGATATTGACGTTACTATTGCAATAAAAAAATGTTTATGGGAATTGTGCTACGATTTCTATGGTTTATAAAAAAATATAGAATTGCCACACAGGGTGGGTCAAAAAGATGTTATATAGAAGAACCCTTACAACCTAAATGCATTCTAACTTTGTTATTAAACCATCTAGAGGTTTACAAAGTTGCTTAAAAATAAAGATTTGCAAAATAATTATTAGTATTGTTGTAAAGTTGCCGGTGCCCCCTTGGCACTAGGCCACTTGAACTAAATTATTTTTATGCCAAAGAGTAGTTTTAGTGACACCCTTTTAGCCAAATTTTACCCGATCTTGATAACTTTCCCATTTAAAAGATAAAGTGGGGAAACTATTTTAATAGCCTTACTGTTTTTTAGATACCATACCATAAATACT
This sequence comes from Listronotus bonariensis, assembly GCA_014170235.1. Lineage (NCBI taxonomy): Eukaryota > Metazoa > Arthropoda > Insecta > Coleoptera > Curculionidae > Listronotus > Listronotus bonariensis. Next base: position 18,590 of record JACEGR010007700.1, read on the forward strand.
GTATCATAAAGTGTCCTAGCAAAAACCTATTTTTAAATTACTTGGTATATTTGTCAAAAAAAAGACAATTATGGTTTTCTGTTTCAACTTAAACAAGGAAAGTTTAGTACAATCAGCTACTTTAGTGGGTAAAATGGTATTTTACACACATTTTTACATTATTGATCAAATAGGTTTTTAAAAATGGCATATTTACTACTTTTTAAATATATACACTAAATTTTATACAGAATCAGCTAAATATAGTCGTTCATAGGCAATGGGTAAAAAGGAAATGGCGAATGCCGGCATGTAAACATTTGGGATTGGATGACTAATCGTGTTTTCCTTGTTGTTACTTTACTGGCCAGATACCTTTAAATATCGTTTATACAGTACACTATTTTTCCTTTCAAGTTTTTTGATAATTTGTGAACTAGCACCATTTTGTGTGATATTATATGATTTTATTTTATGCCGGTCAATGTATACAGAATTAGCCAGTGAAATATACATAGTGGAAAGGCAATGCGTGGAAAGCAGACAGTCTAACGCGAATATCGGCATGTAAATATTTCGGATTGGGTGACTAATAACGCTGGTTTTGTTATTGCATTAGTGTCCAATATACCATTAAAATAGCTGATGCGATATATGTAAAATACACAAAAAATATTTATTGGATAAAAACAGGTTTATTGAGTTTATCAAAACCTATTATTTTTAGAGTTTAATTTTTACACCGTTCTAAAGTTATATTTGTAATTTAGTTTTTTATCTCATTTAAAACAATGATTAAAAAAAACAAGTGAAACTGTCGATGCCGAGTCTATGTGATCTACGTGAAATAAACAAATAAAGCGGTTCTCAACACGAGACGCGATGTTCCACATTTCTCTTAAGTAACCCATGAGGATGGTAATCTTTGATCTCTCTTCCTTATAAATACTTCCTACTTTAGGCGGGCTTCAGATTTAATTTGAAGTTCAAGGTAGCGCGTGATACTGCAGCATCTCCTACGCATAAATAGTTTTTTTCTCTTGGTGATCCTAGTGTCAAACCATAAAAACTTATTTAGGAAAAAAATGGCGCTTAAACACTTGTTATTAGTTTTATCTGTAGTTTATTTTGTAAATTGTGAAAATACAAATACGAACAATACCGAACAGGATGCACCTGTACGAAAAAGTCGGGAGATTGGTTCCTATCTAGGAATGATTTCATGTGCCATGAAGTACGATATGTCATGTTTTATTGATTCTGCAGAAGAATATTTGGAAGTTCGTCGGACGGAGTTGTTGGGTAAGTTTTAAAAATATATCTTATCATAAAAAGTTTTTGTAATTACGAGCCTCATCTCGGTAGAGGCCAAATTATTTAAAAAATAATTTTTATAAATTGGTCACGATTAAAAAAGGTAACAAAATTAATACAATTTTGTAATAACATGACTATTGTGTATGACCTTATTACTTATTAAACCATGTTTTTATTAAAAAGATATAAAGAAAGAAAACCTTAGCATAATAAGATACTAGAATAAGCAACACTTGCGTAGAGTATTTCTATACTCTCTTCATTATAAATTGAGAAAACACCTAAACAAAAAATGTATTTCATTGGTTTAAAAAGTCAATAACCCTAATTTTTTATTTTTATTTAATTTTATCTTGACAGCGCAACGGTGGCAGACTTGCCACCAAAATGTCGATTTTTTAGTTTTTTTTTATTTACTTATTTAAATTTTTTGGGTTTTTTGGTTTTTTTATTTTGTTTTAGGAAAAACGATAATATTTGGCGTGTACCCAAATAAATAACATTTGATAAATGAATCCGCCGAACCAATGCAGAACATATATCTTTAATAGGTGTATTGCCACAATACTTGGCGGGAGAGGGTTCTTCGAGATGAGAAATAAGAATTTGCTATCAATTTTATTGTTAACTCTAGGGGCGCTGCAGGCGGTATTTGTATAATTTAAAAACCCAATAACTATTTTTGAACCCACTCTGTATGTAATTTTTGAATAAATTGTTTTATTTTTCAACACATTTTATATTAAAAAGGTATACCTAGTCAGAGTTGATTTAGGCAGCCGTTTTTAATACTTATATCTAGATTTAGAAAAATCACTTTCTATATGGCCACGTCTAAGCTATACAGGGTGTTTTAAAATTAAATGGTAATATTTTGGAGTGTGAATTCTTCGGTGATTATAAGAAGAAAAGTTATTTTTTTAAAATCTTTGGACAAACCACGAAGGCTAAAAGCCTAAATACTAACGTACCGTGGGTGTCTTAAGCGAGGTAAGAGGGAATTTATTGACACGGGACTTAAACACTTGAAGATTAGGGGGAAGGAAAGACCTCCGCGGGCAGCAGGTTCCACAATCTAGAAACTCTAGGGATAAAAGAACGAACAAAGTGGAACCACGAGTTTCTCTGTTGGGAACCGTAAGTGGGGGAACTATACTGGACAATTCTTCAGAGCAGAAGCCATGAAAGTACCTATAAAAAAGCGATAAATCCCCCACGGCCTGACGATGGGCAAGAGAAGCCTTTCTGCAAGTGTGATGAGACGAATAGCTCTTCTTTGAATAGAATCAAGAATGCTCAGGGTTGTGGGGGACGCCATGCCCCAGATATGAGAACAATATTCCAAGGGAGGTCGGATTCGGGACACATATAAAGTGTATAAATTAGAAGGGGAGAAATACTTTTTGGCTCGAAAGAGAAATCCAAGCTTTTTTGAGGCTGCCGTGGCTATAGATACAATGTGTTTATGCCAGTTAAGGTTACTTTCAAATGTGACGCCCACAAGATTGAAGGTATCTTTGTTCTGTAAAACTTGGCCGCTCATAAGTAGAGAATGAGTATTTGATGACTCTTTTCGCGACAAGGAACATGATTGTGTTTTGGATGCATTAAAATGAACGATATTTTTGGCGCCCCAATCCAATATTAAATTAAGAACCTGCGAAAGAGATATCTGCATCGCTCTGCGTTTGTTTTCCAAGTCAGGTTTAGTGATGGGTTTAGGAACCTGAAAACTGGAGTGAAGGGTACTATCGTCGGCGAAACTATGAATGGAATTAGTTGTGGACGAGAGAAGGTCATTGATGTGAAGAAGCAACAATGTTGGTGCCAGAACTGAGCCCTGAGGGACTCCAGCATTTACTTGGTGAAAGCTTAAAGAATGGCTGTCCACAATAACTGATATACGACGATGAGATAGATAACTAGAGAGCCAAGTACAGAGTTTAGTTGAAAGACCAGGAGGGAAGTTTATAAGGAAGTGCGGCATGCCAGACCTGGTCAAAAGCTTTGGATATATCAAGAACAACGATCTAAAACTCACCTTGAAACTCAAGAGACTTATTCCAACAGTGTGATACGAAGGAAAGAAGATCTGTTGTAGATCTTTTGTGGCGAAATCCATACTGCCTGTCATGCAATATTTTGTGTTTTTCTAAGTACTTAAGAATTTATGAATTAATTAATTTTTCCATAACTTTACAAAGAACTGAGAGAATTGAAATTGGTCTATAGTTAGATGGAAGAGATTTAGATCCTTTCTTTGGAATAGGTTGAACACGTGCAGCTTTCCAGCTCTCCGGAAAGACACCTGTGTCGTAAGAAATTCGAAAAAGTCGAGTTAAGATTGGTGCAAGTTCTGGAGCACATTTTTTTAAAACGATTGCTTGTATGCCATCCAGCCCAGACGATTTCTTGGTGTTAAGGGAAGAAAGGATACGCTTAATGTGTTTTACCTTAAAAATAATATCGGGCATTGTATGAGGAACTAGGGTAACCGCTGGAATTGGATGATTTACGGGAGGGTCAAGTGTTGAATTGGCAGAAAATTGTTTAGCAAATAGTTCTGCCTTTCCTTTAGAGGTAGAAATAATTTCACCTTCCAAAGTTAACGGTGGAAAAGAACTGGTACAAAAATTCCTACTTATGTTTTTCGCAAAGGACCAGAAAGATTTGCTGCCATTTGAGCAAGAAAGAACTTTGTTTTCAATACGATTGTCGAAGGAGTCTTAAGCTTCGGAAATTGTTTGATTGTAGTAGTTTCTTGCTTCAATGCTGGCCTGTCGGTTTTCTGGACTAGGATCCTGTAGAAACTTCTTGTGAGCCTGAACTTTTAAAATTCTAGCTTTATCACAAGATTTGGAAAACCAGGGTTTGTTTTTGGATTGTTTGGGGTTCTTGATGGTGTGTGGAATATAGGTTTCAATGCCCAATTGAATTGATTCAGTTAGTTGATTGCAAATTACAGAAGGATTACGAGAAGAAAAGCAGATGGAATTCCAGGGGTAAGTGGCGAAGAAGTCCCTTAGGCCATCCCAGTCGGCTGAATTGTAGTGCCATACTATGCGTGGTGGCATGTATTCATTTACCTCGGGATGTGCAGGGTAAGATATAGTAACTAAGCCATGATCTGAGCGACCCAGAGGAGCTGTGACAGATGCTTGATAGAGTTCGGGGTTGGTAGTAAGAAAGAGATCTAGAGGATTTGAACTATGATTTGGAACTCTAGGAAAGTAGGTGGGTTCCATAATAAGGTTGGTAAGAGAGTTACTGACTGCGAAGATTTCGGCTGCTTTGCCTTGGGGTCAGTTTTTGAAGAGCCCAGCCAATCCTTATTATGGACATTAAAGTCGCCAAGCACGATTACTTCAGCTGATGAAAACTGAGAAATTATGCTATCGATCTTTGTTGAAAGAAAGTCAAAGAATTCGACATAGGAATTATTAGATGGGGACCGGTACAAACAGCAGATAAATTTAGTTAAAGACCTAAGGGACAGTTTGAGCCATGTCGGGCCTACCCGATTCAAGGTTGGAAACTCGAGCACAAGCCAGATCGTTGCGGACGTAAGCACATACGCTACCATGTGGGCAAAAAGACGAAATAAGTTCGTAGCCTGGAAAGAGAAGGTGGCTGGTTGAAGATTTAGAACTTATTTGTTTTTCCGTTAGAAACAGTATGTGGGGCTTACTTACATAACTGAAGGTGATGGTGAACGGAGTTTATATTGGTGTTAAGCCCACATATGTTTGCAAAAGAAATTAAACTTCTCGATGAAGGCCTCTATGTCCTAAATGCCCGTACTTCTGGATACAGAGTGATAAAAAGCTTATTTTTTATAATCTTACTACAATGTATCTCAAAAGTTAAGCCATTTAGAACATAGGTTTATTTGACATTTCTTCTTAAAATCTTCTAAGAATTCATACTTTTTAAGATTAGCATCTGGACATACCCATGCTGGAAGTGATTTTTTTAAAATCAAGATATCTCAAAAACAGCTGCTTAAATCAACTTTTAAAAAGTATAACTTTTTATGTTAAATATGTCAAAAAATAATAACTTTTATCTAAATGTTTGAAAAGAGTGGCTCAATAAAATTCATGAATTTTTAATTTGTGCAAGATACCGCATATGACGCCTTCTAGACATTACGATAAATTTGATAGCAGTTTCTTATATTTATTACCTCCCAAAAGCCCTTTTAGCCAAATATTGTGACAAAAGGCCTATTATTAACAAAATAATTTATAATAATCCCAGAATAAAATTTAAACACCCTGTATTTCCGAAATTATTTACTTTTGAACAAAGGTAAATTTGGTTAGATCGTCGTATTTCAGCTTTAGGAATTTATGGTAGCATTTTTATGCACCTTTTAGAGGCACCCTGTATATCGAAGAAATTCTATTTATATAATAATCGATTACAACGATTTTCATTTATTCTATATATTATAAATATTGTAACAAAATTTAAAAGTTAAAGGGTAAAGGCGTTGCTTTAAGAGTTATGAGGGATTCGGTATCATGACTCTTAAATACAGAGTGTATATCAGAGACGCCTTTATGACAGGTGCGAAGCTGCATCGGGCGGACAATTTTTAAGGGAAGGCTATTTTTCTTAACATTTATTATTTTTATAAGATATGGCAGTAGAGTTATATACAGGGTGGCCCACCATATTCGACACGGTCTGTAGCTGGATAACCATGAGGTTTTTAAAAAAGTAAATACTGAAACATATACAGGTCGGATAAGACCACAGTATAAAATTATTTTAGTCCATACAGGATGTCTCAAAAAAGTGTGACGTATCAAAGTTATATTTTTTTAAATGGAACATCCTATATTTTATGACGGTTTTAGATTCTACTTTAAAAAATAACTCAAGTTTTTTATATAGTATTAAGTGTCTAATTTTATTCGTTTTTGTGATATTTGATTTTTTGAAAAATGCAGAGGTAAAATTAAATTGATTTTACTTTAACACTTTTAACACTTTTAACACTTTAAACTTTAAAATGTGTAACAAGATTATAAAAAGTCTGCCATATCATATGTAGGTCAAATTAAGATCAAATATTGTACAGGGTGATCAAAAAATTATTTCAATTTTTCCGAAAATCAAATAGACATATCTCTCCTATTTTAAATAGAACACCCTGTATTTTTTTACGTCACATGGTGACAAATAAGATACTCTTTCAAATGGTTATAGGTTGCCTCTACCTATCTTTTGTGCTTTTTAGTAAAATCTGTTTTTACAAATTTTTAGTCCAAATGTTTATTTAAATTAAAGTTGGCTGTGACATAGCAGCCATTAATATTTTTCTTAAGAAAATAACAACGACCATTTAATGATTACTAGTGTTTTAGTCAGTTAAAAAAAAATTTCAATGATTTTAAATAAAAACCCTTCTTCTACAACTACAAGATGATATAATACTGGTAGGATGTGAAAAATATGGTTTATTTTAGTCTAGAGTTAATCCTGAAAAATATTCCAGGAGAAACCATCTGATAACCTTAATAGTTGCTTTAAAAAATTTGACACATTGATTATGGATAATGGAAGAAACGAGTTATAGGTCACAGAATGTCGTCATAACTGACCAGAGGCGTTATTAGGATTGTTTAAAAACACAAGATTTATCATTACCACATTCAGCTGAAATAAGTGTTATTGGAAGTAGCATTATAAGCAACTAATGAATTTTTTTCTGTAAATTTTAAAAATAGTGGCAGATAATACAAAATCTTTTAATTATGTGCTTTTTTCCAACAAATTTACATTTTGAAATAACGGCTTAGTAAATAGGCATAGCTAAATCACAGCCTACTTACATTTAAATAGACATTTGGAATAAAAATATGTTAAAACGAAATTTACTTAAAAAGTATAAAAGATAGGTATAGGCAACCTATACACCATTTGAAAGAGCATTTGGTTTGTCATCATGTGGTGTAAAAAAATACAGGGTTTTCCATTTAAAATAAGAGAGATATTGCTATTTGACTTTCTATAAAATTGAAATTATTTTTTGATCACCTTGTATAATCTATGATCTCGATATGACCTACGTATGATAAGGCAGACTTTTCCTAATCTTCTAACAAATTTAAAAGTTTAAGGAGTTTATATTGTTAAAATAAAATTAATTTAATTGCACCCCTAAATTTGAAAAAAATCAAATATCACAAAAACGAATAAAATTAGACACTTGGTACTATTAACAAACTTAAATTATTTTTTATGTAGAATATAAAACCGTCATAAAATATAGGGTATTCCATTTAAAAAATATAACTTTGATACGTACCACTTTTTTGAGACATCCTGTATAGAGTAAAATAATTTTATACTGTGGCCTTATTCGACCTGTATATGTTTCAGTATTTACTTTTTTAAAAACCCCATGGTTATCCAGCTACAGACCGTGTCGAATATGGTGGGCCACCCTGTATATTGACTAAGGGTACATCGTTATACGGAATCCGATATAACCGATCGGATAAAACTTAATCCGACAAAAATTTGCGATATACATGTTTCAGATTGAGTAAGGGATTGGATTGAACGCCATAAGTCACTCCTGTTTTTCAAATGATTTTAATTGAGTTCGGTCCGATCGGAGGTTATATCTGTACGATATTCACGGTTTTGGAAAAGGTTTGAAAAATAACAGTTAAGTAAAACAGCTGATAAGTGTAAAAACGAAATAGTGGGAAATAAAATATGCTATGTATAAAAGTTTACTTTTATTTGTTTGCTCTCTTTCAAAGTTGGGCCGAATACTCGAAATCGGTATTCGAATACCGAATATTTGAAAACAAAAAAGTATTTGAATACTCGGTATTCATGAATACCCGGAATCGGTATTCGAATACTGAAAACAAAAATATTCGAATACTACTCAATAAAAAAGAAACCTACATTTGAAAAGTAAAAAAGTCCTTACCTCACTGTTTTCTATTTTGCTTCCCCTTTGTTATTTTTTGTTCTTCTACTCATGACAATTTTGGTATTCGGATACTGCTTATACTTTTCGGTATTCGAATACTCGGAACGCCGGTATACGAATACTCAAAAAAATATTCGTCGAATACTCCTAAAGTATTCGAATACAGAATCCCAAATACTAACCAAAAAGTATTTTACCGAATACCGAATACCAAACACACAAATGTATTCGAATACTATTCAAATACCAGCAAAATATATTCTGAATACTATTCAGAATACTGAGTATTCGAATAAGACCCAACTCTGCTCTCTTTGTCATAGTATATATTTTTCTTTGTGAAATTTAAAAGAATTTAAAACCGAATTATCTGCATCCGATAAATTCTACGACAAAGGGCACAGTATTAGGTTCAATACGATCCGTTCAATCAGATTCGACTTTTACGATGTACCCTTAGTCACTGTTTTTTAAAGACGTTTTCATACTTAATGGTAGAAGAAGATTTTGGGATTTATTACAGCGCGGCAGATTAATATACCAAAGGATACCTTGTACACTGTTAAGTAACTTCACCAAATATGAGCCCCGTATACAGGGCTGGTTGTAAAAAACAAAAATATATTGCTCAGAAATTTTTGGAGCGCATATTATTAAGATAGGGTAAGTTAATAACATGCTAAATAGTGTATATTTATTTATATAAATTTCGTATCGTCGTAAAACGATACGATCCGAACAAATTTGACAAGCTAAAATAATACCAGTATTTTTTTTTGATATGTTTAAAAATCAATAGCCGCTTTCCCCACCGATAAAATATATTTTAATAAAACATTTTTTTAATAGTTTTTAAGGGCTAACTTAATTAAATAAAGTAATATCTATTTTATAGCATACCGCTGGACCACATATTAATGATGGAAAATTTTCTTTTGAATCCCCTTCCAATTTATACACTTTGTGTGTGTCCCAAATTCGACCCTCTCTGGAATATTGTTCTCATGTCCGGGGAATGGCATCCCCTACAACCCTCAGCATTCTTGATGCCATTCAAAGAAGGGCTGTTCGTCTTATTAATGATCCTTTACTTACTTAAAGACTTCCTCCTCTTGCCCATCGTCGAGCTGTGGGAGATCTATCGCTCTTCTATAGATACTTTTACGGCTTCTGCTCCGACGAATTATCCAGTATAGTCCCTCCTCTTGCAGCTCCCAACAGAGAAACTCGTGGTGCCGCACGTATACATCCCTATACGGTCCAATTGGACAGGCCCCACTTTGTTCGTTCTTTTATCCCTAGAGTTTCTAGATTGTGGAACCTGCTGCCAGCGGAGGTCTTTCCTTCCCCCAAAATCTTAAAGTTTTTACGTCCCGTGTTAACAAACTTCCTTTTACCCTGCTTAAGACACCCACGGTACGTTAGTATTTAGGCTTTTAGCCTTCGTGGATTGTCCAAAGATAAAAAAATAAATATTTTTTTCCATAACATTTTTTAATGAAAAATTTACACTGATTTTAAGGTACTCAAAAATAAAAAAATGCCAATTAATAATCTATTAAAATGTTACTATAAATACATCTTCAAGACTTCTCAAGTATTTGTAGAAGCTTAAAAAATAAATTGTTTAATTTATACATACTACTGCTTTTTCCTGCTAATAGCACTAGTAGGATAATAAAGCATTAGATCCTTGTAAAAAACATTCTTTTACCTAATGTGATATTCTTGTTCTTCTTTCTTTACTTTTAGAATCTAGAGCAATTTTTTATAAGTTACATTACCATAATGTTGTATTACTAACATATTCGACTAGAAACCTATTTTATAGTTAGGTTAAAAAAAACAAACACACAAACAAAAATTCCAAAAGAGATTTTTTGTTTGTATTTGTTTTAATGTTAATCTACACTGCAAAGAAAAAGTTAAACGGTTATAATCAAAAATAGTTTAGTTGAATATAAATTCAAATTTTAAGATTAGTGGCTATTCACGGCTCCCTTGACACTGGTAAATAAATTATTATTCAGTATTTTGCTTGGTAATATTTAATTAATAATTTTATTTTCAATTCAGTTGAAAATAAATTGGTACCGTTAAATCCATTTTTCAAAAACTTTTTATCGAAAAAATGTTGTCATTTAAAAAAATAAAATAGACACGTTATTTTGTTAACTTGACTTATTCTTAACTTTTATATAAGTTGCTAAAACTAAACAATTGTAAGAATATTTTGACATCACTTAAGATCCTTTCATTAGCTTACGTCTGAATATGGCCACCTATTAAAAATGGCTTGACAAAAAATAAGTAGGCGTAAACACTTTTCAGACATTCAAAAATGATAAAATATACAAGATGTTCGATTTAAAAAGTCAAAACCGATGTCATTTTCGGTAAAACGAAAGTGACGGAAAATGAATAATATGCAAAAACTGTAAACTTTCCGTTTAATTTATTTATATTAAATCCTATTTTAATACACCATAGGCTTTAGAAGTTAAAACATGTCTGCTAGATTCGTTGACACCCGGTATATTTTCTTTAAAAATAAGTTAATAGGCCTAAAACTAAATTCAAAACAGTTTAATAACATATATTTTATCCTAGTAGGTACAACTAGTTGTATACCCGGAACAAATTAGTTTAAAGCTTGCACTAGTAAAAAGTGCTAAGTGTTTTTGGACCTAATTAACATATTAAAATGCCACAAAATCTGCGGGACCAAAAAACCTCAAGTTCGATTCGCTATCTTAAAAATCGGTACGGTTTTTTATAAATCACCTTGTATCATCGAAAATATGACTTATAAGTAAAACATGAATAAAATCGATAGATTTTACCATTTCTGGATATTTTAACTTTTTTTTTTTTGGTAAATTACTAATGCCCAGTTTAAAAATTGTGAGTTTAATTTAGAATCAGAACTCAACTAGTGGTTGAACATGCCCATTTAAAATACAGTGTATTCGCCTAAGTTCTCTGCATATGGGAAAACTTTTTATTGGTAATTTTACGAAAAAAGTTATTCTTTATAAAAAGTTCTGCATGGTCTAAAACCTAAAAAGCAATCTATGGTTTCGTCCGTTACTTTGTGACCGTACATTTTAAATTAATAAAATAAAACAAAAATATACTTTGTTCATAGTCACTTTAAGTGACTATGAACAAAGTATATTTTTTGTTTTATTTTATTAATTTAAAAAGCAATCATTAGATATTTATTTTTTTTCAGTAGTATTTGAGGTATCCTAAAAAACATGAATTTGGTTTAGGAGAAAAGTAACCTTATTTTTGAAAATATCAAAAATTATTATTACGGAAAAATGTTTAGAATCTAAAATAAATTTTAAATATACAAGCACGTTTATTAAAAAAAATTATTGTTTTAAATATAAAAAAATGTGACACGTAGTTACAACACAATAAATGGGCATTGTTTACGACTTGCTCTAGGTGTTTTTATTACTTCTGTTTTAGTCGAAAACGGCCATAACTTTCTTGTTTAAAATGAAACAACTGGTATATTTTTACTAATTTAAATAGAAAATGACATTTAGAGTACAATGCATTTAATATTTGATCTTATTGTACTAGAAATATAATTTTAAATTTAAATTACCTGGTAAAAACTTACCAGGTGTCTCATTTAAAATAAGATATTATACAGGGTGATTTAAAAATCAATCACAAAACTTAAGGGGGTGATTCTACTTGACAAAATATGGGTAGAGCTTCATATATATTTTTTCAAAATGTCATTCGTTTTCGAGTTACAAGCCGTCAAAGTTCAATTTTTATTTTGGTTTTTTCGCCATAATGCATTTATTTTTTAACCAATCCAGTTGATATTTGGCACACAGATCGAGCTTTGCAGATTCTAAAATTTTAAGACAAAAGTACTAATTTTTAAATACCGCCAGGAGGCACGTTACCTAAAACTTAAAATCTATTTACATCATAACTTTTTATTTTGATAGATATCGCAAAGCTGGGGACGCCATTTTATAGACAATCAAAAACTTAAAAAACAAGTTACTTCTTATTAAAGTCGATAAACCTCACCTTTTAGGCACCAATAGACATCAAAGTTTTCATCAATTTCAATCAAATTACCTACATACATACAGGGTGTCCAGTTACTCAACCCATAAACTTGACGGGGCGATTCTACAACAGAAAATAAGAAAAAACTTCATATAAACATACGTCGTAGTTTTTGAACTACGGTGTGTTTAATATTTATTTATTTTTTCATTTGCCCGTTAATGCGTTGTTTTCAACTTTTTATAAATATTCTAAACATTCCTTATTTGATCTAGATAAAATTTGTCAGTGTTATTCACAGCAGAGAGGATTTACCATAGATAACGTACATCTAGATCCGCAGTGGCAAGAAGCATTTTCGGATTTTTACGACGTCGCGCAGTAAACAAATCGAGGGTGGTGAACATGCGCACTGAGAGAATACAACACCGGCACTCCGTACCCTCCGTCCGCGTTCTGACCGTGACGCTCATTAGCTACCGTACTCCGAACGAGAAACCCAGAGAAGGCGTCGTAAACTCGTTCCGATAATGCGAAAAGCCTGTTTGGCGCCAGGCGCATTCACCCTTGATTTGCTTGCGCACAAACCCGTTTTTTCGCCCATGAAATGTAACTTCAGTGGGATTTACTAAATACAGTGGCGAATGTGTAAAGTAAATTTTTGAAACTAAAAAAGTTGTAGGCTACTCTTAAGTGAACCACTTTACAAGAGGCATTTTTATTTTTAAATTTGATGTTAAAACTGATACCTGTACGGGGTGGCCATTTGAAAAGGAAACAGTGGTAATTTTGGGCACTCCAGGTAATTTACGGAAATTTTTTATCCCCTGAACTGCAACTCTCTAGCAGGGGAGAGACTTATCATCAAAATCTTAAATGGAAAGAGGAGTCGAGTGTTATTCTAATGGTTTCTAGACATTATTACAACCACCAAGTTTAAAGACTCTGCTGTTACTTCCGTTTATATAAAAGCTTGTTAAAATTTTGATTTTTATGTTTAAATGTATATTATTAAATTACCTGTAAAAGCAAGCTACTTTAAACTAACTACATATGATAAAGTTTTAACGATCTTTAAAATAAGATATTCATTATTCTTTCTGTCGAGGGTGTGATTTACCCCTAAAACTTAAGGGTGAATCAATCACACTCTTTAATTGATATATTTGATATATCATTTTAAAGATTTTTATCCCTTATCATATCGTTTTAGTTTTATGTAGCTCGCTTTTACAGGTAATTCAATATTATACATTAAAAAGGTAATAATAAAAATCAAAATTTATACAAGCAGTCATGTCAACGAAAATAATAGCAGATACTACGAACTTGGCAGTTGTAATCAGGGTCGAGAGACCTATAAAAACTCAACCCCTCTTTCTATTTATTATTTTTCTGGCGAGTCTTATTCCCGACCGAGAGTTGCAGTTCAGGGGCTGAAAGTGACAAAAATGTTTTCCCCTTAAATCAATAATTGACGTCTCCAAGCTTTTTTCCTTATACCGATATGGAAACCAAACCGCCGACCATAGACAACACGTGCATTCAATCCCTTCCACAAATCTGCAATGTACTTTCCTATAATTCACCACTGCGACAAACGCGCCGATTCGAGCAGAAAGAGATTAGGCGGTGCTGTCTTACCGCTTTCGCCTTTCGTAGTTGACGACACGAACAACTCACATGCCACCTTAAACATTTTCTATGTTTTTAATTTTCTATATTCGGGGAGTTTGTTTCCACACCTGTATAACCTAATAAGCTCTGTAAGTATTGTTTTCAAATGGCCAGTCTGTATACAGTGTGTCTACGTAAGTTGTCGTGCTATAAAGAACTTTTTCATTTTATTTAGGAAAAATAGTAATTTATGTAACAAGTGCATAAAGTGTTAGGCGAGTGCGGCAATCCCATGAGTAAAAAAGACACTTTAGTCATGTGTTACATACTGTATTTTTCCACGACCGTATAAAATTTTTCCAAAATACCATTTTTTACATGGTTTATTTACCCAAACTTATTAATTTTAATTTTTGCAGCACAGCCATTATTTTTCAAGAAAAAATCATAGCCTCCTAATTTTTAAGGGACAGTTTATTATCCTCTTTATAACTATGCATTTTTTATTTATTTTAGAAAATTATATGTACATACTTACTTTTTGTAGAAATAATACTAAAACAATATAAATTTCCTTTCAATTTCTTAGTCATCCAATTCATTATTACTATTAATTTTTAATTATTTCCATTAATTTATTTGCAAACTTGTAAATTTTAAAACTAGTGACACATGAACTAAAAGAAATAATGACGAAATCAAAGGTAACTTTACCATTTGGTTCAGTCGATGTCGCGTTTACTGTTACATTGTATAAATTGTTATTTAAGTTTATTGTAGTATATCATCTTTCTTTATAACAAGTTTCAATTCTGGCAAAAATACAGTTTCCTACTTCACTCTTGGGCAAAAATTACAATTTTGTCGAAACCTCGTAGATGACTGTCACAATTTAATTTTGGCCCATGCAGAATTCTTCGTCGGTTCTGAGATACAGGGCGTTAATTATTATTTAAAAAGTCGGCATTTTATTAATTAATTAATTCTAAATAGAAAAATAGACACTTAAAAATTAATGACACTTAAAAGTTGTATTTTAAGTTGCTTAATGGAAAAAAATAAAAACTTCATTAAAGGCAGTGACGTACATTTTTTCTTAATAATATTGGCTGTTATGCCCACTGAGACGCTACTGGACTCAATAAAGGCAATCTAGTTTTAAACATATTTATAAAATATCGATTTTTCAAAAACTTTAACGCCCTGTATCCATGGGAGTTGCTAGGTTTTTCAAATTTAGTTTATCTAAAAACTGAGTCATGGGACCCATACCAAATTTATATCAGATGCTATTGATGCTCTTTATTTTGGAATTGCAAAAACAAGGTGATTTTTTTGGTTTTAAAAGCGAATCCTCTATTTGTGTTTTTTTTGTGGGTTAAATCAAATTTTATCGACAAATCCTAAATTTCACAAAAATCTACCCCTTAACATCAATATCATCTAGTATAAATTTGGTGTGAGTCCCATGTCTCAGTTCTAAGATAAAATAATTTAAAAATCCTGGCGACCAACGCCCATGTCTGTATCTCAGAAATGAAGCAACACCGGAAAAATCTATGGTTATAGAAACTTTTCTTTATAAAATGACATGAGAAATCATCCATTAATGATTCGTATCGTAGTTAGGAAATACCCTGTATATTAATTTGGAAACAAGTCTGTTTTAAGCCACTCTGTACATCCAACATACAATTATTTTCATGGAATTGTATTTTCTCATCAAGCAGGACTTTTTATGAGGAGGCCCTTTTTTCGTAAAGTAAATAATCAAAAAGTTTTCCATTTGGTAAGAACTTACGGAGACACGATGTATATTCTTGTGTGTTTTGTTACTTTAAATTTAAAAAACGCAGAAAATACACTAGTTTATGAACTTAATGAACTAATTAATATTGTTACACTTACGTATAAGGAGTGTAGTCAAAATGCGGTCAAATTATGTTGTTAAGTGTGCGTAGAATAAACATATTAATTAAATCGGACAAGAGGGTACGCCAATAAAATTAGTAACTTGTTTTGGTCCTTCTTCTCGGTATAGGAATTTTGTTTTAATATTTAATGACAGGCCTTTAAATTACTTAAAATCTAAACTCTCTTGGGATTTTTATTGTCTTTATTTCTTAACTAATACCTGACGTTTCGGATGGACACTATCTATAACCATTTTCAAGTGATCACTTGTTGTTACAAACGTAACTTCGTGTATCCGTTGACAAATAATAAAGACAATGAGAGCCGTATTATTAAAAACATACCACACATCATTGTCTACCACCTTCAAAGAAACGGGCTTTTTATTGTTATAAAAGTCCACCAACCGCTAAATTGTAGGTAGAGTTTTTTTTTAACGAAATAGGATTGCAAAATTATTGATAAAAATTAATTAACTAATGTTAAAAAAATGTGTACTAATATTTTATTACAGCATAACCTTTCTTCTGGCCAGATATAAGGCTTTTTAGAAATAACTAAAAAGATAAATAATCAAGCTTAAAACCACCTTTTTTTAGCTTTTTTGGTTTATTACTGTTTTGCAATATACAAATTTCACTACGAAACTTTTCTTTTTTAATGTGTTTCTTTTTTATGACAAATATTAACAATAACCTTAGAAAGTGTAAAAATGTATTGGTTGTTTTGCTAAATAACAAATATTTTAATCCTTTCTCTGAGGGATTCTTAATATACATACATATCTTGCCATTTTAAAATTTCCATTCTCGACATTTACATATGCCGGTGCCGGTACCGTATACTATAAATCTTTTTACACGGGACTAGCAAATAAGTCGGGCCGGGTTATGTGTAAAAGTACTAATTTATTTATATTATTGAATTTGGTGTCGATGCTGTCACCGGCAAAGTGCATTGTGCAGTGATACCTAGGATTGCTGGTCCGCGTTAGACAAAGTACTAACCAAGAAGAAACATAACGTACTAACAAGAACCAACCAGAACTAATTTGCTATTGTGTAGCCGTATCCAATAGTGGAAGGCAATGTTAAACAAAACTTTTAGGACAGGAAATAACAAAAATTATTTATTTTTTTCTATTCATCACTACTAATTAAAAACAGCTGTATTTTAAGAAACTGACTAATACAAGTTAATTTAATGCAAAATTGTTGTTAACTTTGTAAACATTTTTTTTATTGGGTCAGTAACTCAGACATGCAATATAAAATTTGGCAATGTTTAAAACCGGAATTAAAGATGCAGCTTTGCTTCTTTCACCGTTGACCGTTAATAGGTCAAGAATCCGATAAAAACGCGACCTTGACGTCACATTTTATTCTAAATCTGATGTTCATCTATTTTGTTTTTTATTTTTAGGTTTATAAATTACAAGTAAATTGTGACAAGCAAAAAGTTATAATTTTAACTCGCGTTAGCAAATATTTTAAATAAATTGTAAAAAATGCAACCTACTAAATTTTATTTAAGTTACATTTAACTTTTATTAGGCCATTTATATTTTTGTTTTGTAACTTCTAATTTCAATTTCTTTATTTTTCTTAAATGGTGCATGTAGACACATGAAATAAAAATTAATATAATACTGATCGTGAATGTTATCAGACGAAGCGTTACCCGATGGAAAAATACATTAAAAAATTCATACACCATTTTTTTTTGGTGTTTTTGACATTTGACAAGGTTTTTTTCACATCTAAAAGTCCAAAAGATTCTAGATTTTTAACCCACATATGCAAGTAATATTGGATTTTACGGCACCTTTTGGGCGCGGTAGTGCATCCATGAAACAATCTTCTTACCGAATAAAAACTATTTTTTATTAAATATGGCATGCAAATAAATGTATTGCGAACTGGTTGCCTAAAACATTATTGAAGGGTTAATTAAAAAAACTAAAATTTATGACCTTGCACCCTGTATAATGGCATTTTCTATCTTCTTAAATACATGTTAATCTCAGTTAATAATGTAATGTAGTTTTAAATAATACAAAATGTACAAGCAAACTTTTTAATTTAAATTTTAAAAATTTTCTATGGTTTTATTTATAAAACTGGAGAAAAATAATAGTAATTTATTTCTTGTACCGTCAGGCACAATTAAAAACTAAAACTGAAATGATACAAGGTAACTCACAGTAGCGTAGCTAGGCGTAGGCGGTGTAGGCGGTTGCCTACGGCCTCGCGCTTAAGGGGAGCTCTCGACAAGGTGAAGGTATGAAGTGTCACATAGCAAAATAAAAATAGTGGAGGTTATTATTGTAGGCTTGTAATTGTATAATTGGTTATGAAACGGGCCTCGCATAAGTGAAAATCACAGGAAAAAGTCTGAAATTAGGGTGTTTAAATTGGTGAGGACCTTTTTGTTGTTCAAGTTTCGTTTTGAGGACAACAAAAGAGGCCTCGCTGATAACTTTGCTTACGCCTAAAGGGCAAAAAGGTGAGGATCTTTTTTGGCTTCTCAAAAATGGGGCCTAGCCGGTACAATTTCGCCTACGCCTTTTTGGTCCCGCAACGCCACTGAGTAACTCAAAAATAGTATAGTTTTTTTATCCATCATAGCCTTGCCAATAATTTTCTATTAGGTATCCCAGTGGCTATACTTTTTAAAGATTATTCTTAATTAATACAATAAAATAGTTTTTATTCCATTAACATGTGGGTAAAGATCGCTAATAAATTAATAATAAATAAGGATAAAACATATTTTTTATGTCAAGTGGTAATTCATTTGTTTTGCAGTTTTTATGTTTAATTGCTTAGGATGTTTTTAACATTAAAATATACAAACTTCTTAGCTAAAGCACGATTGCATTTGTTGGTGACCCCTATTCCCCTATCATTCTTTATGACTTTTTCTACTTAAGACTGTTAATCAAAGTGACACTAGCGTTTTTATTTTAATTCATATTCAAATTAATAAATTACTACGCCAGTGAACATAAGACAGAAGGCGCGGTTGGCGGTATTACAAAGGTCAAGTCGATGTAAAAATTCTGTGAAAAGAATTTAACCTAAAATTTACAAACGGTTTTATAAAATGAATAAATGTATGTTTTAAACTAATCTTAAAAAAAACTTGTGGCAGGGGAGGATAACTTTTAAATAAGCTAACTATGAAGGTTCAGGTTATATTAAATTGTTTAATTATACCAATAACAAATATGGAAGCTGGTAATTTTAAGGTGTAATATGTTAATTAAAAATATATTACCTTATTTAAACCAATGCACACACAATTTACAATATAAATAGCAATATAAGCAATAAAATACAAGTAAATATTATAAATATTACAAAGAAAACATAAAACAGCACTTATCTTTTTGTATATGTAGGTTATTTATAATACAAGTTAATATTTTGCATATTCTACTTGACTAGATTCTTATTATGTCGCTATGTCTTGAAAGGCTATTTTTAAGTTAGGACCTTCGCATTAACAAAATAGTTCATTTTGGAAAATCGCAGTCAGTTAGCAAACCTAAAACAACAAGCCCTTACTTACTTTCCCATTACATTTTTTTTATTGGCAATCCACTAATTCCATTATTCCATTAAATTATAAAAAAATTAACTGCAAAAAATGGCATTTTAGCTAGTGCGGTTATACACCGTGCCAATTTGAAACATTACTACCCTGCACCGTGATATAAAAATCCAAAAAATATGTAGGTACGTAATTTATTTTAACTATTTACACAACGTTTCAGGCAGTCCTATGCCCGAAACGTTGTGTGAATAGTTGAATGTAAGTAATGTTAAGTTTTTTGAAAAAATAAAAAAGTAAATTATGATATTGGTTATATTTATTGTTCGTTATTTTGAAATAAAATCAAAATTAAAAGTAATACAGCATAACTATAAAACGAGGTGTCGTTTAAGATGACAACATTATATTTCACAATAATGCTGGAAATAAATGTTTATAAATGGGATGGTACCTATTTATGGGGTTTTCACACATAGACACGAAAGCAATATGTACAATAGTTTTCTATTAAAACCTTATAAATAATTTTTCTTTTATAAATATTTTGTTTTACCACATATTTTACATTTTTATTAATTAAAATTTTGGGAGTTGCTGTCGCTACTCCTAGAGAGATTAAATTTATGGGCAGAAATCCTACCCTTATTAAATTAACACCCAGTATTAGAATAACATAATATAGGCAACCTTAATTTTTTTAAACTTAGTTGTAATAATTGATTTTGCATCTTAATTAAGTCAAATTGCAGTCAAGTTTTTTCTAACCAAATATTTCTTGAAATAAAGCTAAACCAAAAATTTCTATTAAAAAATAGGTAATACTACATAACTACCATAATACTAATGTTAGCCTAATTATTATGAAAATACATCAGAGTATGTACAGTAAATTTGAAAATACCGTTTTGTAGGTGATTTTTATTTAATAATTCAGTTATTTATCCAATTTTTATAATTTTCTGCTGACAAAAACAATTCACACAATCTGATTTATTAATTATATTTGGAATTCTAACAGTTCTATATGTGAGAAACTAATTAACATGTTCATATGGGTAACACCAATATTCAAATTATTACCATTAAATTCTAACGGTACACCAGTTCCATTCGTGTCAATCTTGTTTGGAAAAATTTGGCGGCCCAATTCTTACCTTCATTTTGGGTTCATAACGTCTATTCTACAACTGATTTAATTTTATTGCACCAAAAGCATATAAATTGCCCACTTTAACATTTTTATATCAACGTTATAAAAATGTATTTTTGCAAAGTAGAAAGTATCCCATATATTTTATTGCCTTTTCGCCTACATTTATACAAAAAAATCTTTATTAGTAGCGTTCCGACGTGTAAACTTCTGCATACAAAATGTTTTTTTAACATACGCTAAAAACATTATTAATTAAAACTATTTAACTTCCTGTCAGCAGATAGCACTTTTAGATAAAAAGTATATACTATGGCTATTACTATTAATTAAAAAAGTTATAAGCTTAATAAATAGCGGATTTAAATGATGTCTTAAATTTTTCAAAAAATACCTAGGGGAAAAAATTAAAGGATACAAAAAAACTCCAAATTTTTTGACGTTTTTCAAGTGCTTATATTTCGCTTAAAAATTATCGTACTGAAAATTTAAAAAAGAGCATTTTAAAGCTTGATGTTTCTAGTTTTAAGATCCTACAGTGAAAACATTTTTCAAGGATTTTTTGGTTCTTTTTTTTTTTCTAAACACTAAAAATTTTTTCACAACTTGAACACTATATGGATGGGATAACTTATTTATTCAGCTTTACTTTTTTTTTTCAAAAGTTCGATATGACCACTTCTCGTTGAGATATTGAACTTTGAACAAAAAATGACCGTTTTGTATTTAACCATCAATATCTCAGCAAACACTGATGGCACAAAAATATTGAGGAGTATTTTAAAATTTTAAATAAATATGTACCTTATAATATTTAAATAGTTATAGCTATAGTTAAAAAAAGGATTTTGTATTTTTACGTTAATTTCAAAAATCAATAAAAATGGGCTTGTTGTGGCTTTTGGGATAATCAGGCGCTAAATTAAAAATATCAAAAAACCAGTAATGTTTAGTGTACGTTTTACAGTTTAATAAGCCTAAAAAACTTCACATAGTTTCTATTTAATCCATCAAGCCGTTTTCTGTTTCATTTTATTGAATTTTTAAGAGAGAGGATCACGATTTTGATTTTAAATGATCATAATGTTTAACCCAATACAACAAAAAGTTTTAAAGGTTAATATTTATTGATAAAAGTCTTTAAACTTATGAGGAAAAAAACTCTAAACAAAAAAACAAAAATTATAAAGAAAATTTTTGGAGCCATTAAAAAATGTTTTTTCCGAACTTTTCAATTTTGTTCCTTTATTCCTGTTTTGTTGCCTCTTAAATAGGCTTTCTTTGTCCGAATGTTGTAAATTTTGCAAACCATAAAGAAAACAAAGTTTTTAAGGTAAAACCAAAAAGATTTGTTGTTTTTTGAGAATATATTCCAAATCTGTCAACGTTATCTAAGTTCTGAACTATGCAGTTATTGCATTTTATGGCACTTTTTAGATCAAGGAGCTGTGCCTCCACGTTGGTCGCAATGGCAAGCCGTTGACAACTGGTCCTACTCCAGCAAAAAAGTGATTTTTAACTTCAGAAATTATTTTTCTATAATTATTACGCTAACCTACATCCTATTTCTTAATTATTTACATACACAGTGTGGCCCATTAAGTGTGCAACAAGTGAGAAACTTCTATATTTGCTGCTAAATAAATAAACTCTTTTAGCCGCAGTTAGTGTTATTAAAAGTTTTATAGTATTCAGGGTAGGTTAAAAAGATTGAAAACTGCTTAGGAGTAAAATGCCCTTATTAAAAAAAAGAAAAAAATATTCGGATGCAAGAGCCATGTTTAAGTACCAAGTCGTGTTCTCCTATTTAATTTTTTCTATTTATTTTTCAAAATTTAAATTACCTGTTTTTAAACACTTAAAATAAAAAAAAATACAGTATTAAAAAAAATTATGTACATATATTCTCATTTACAATATATTTACCCTATTAAAAAGTATATTTGTGAAATTCTAGGATCGTTTTAAATATCCTTGCAACAAACTTAAAGTTAGTGGTTAGATAAATAATATAAATCCAATTAAATTTTAGGGTTTTTTTTTAAATTTAAATAAATAATAAATTTATTTAAAACTAAAGTAGTTGTAACTTCTTTAAATAAATAATAAATCAGAATAACAAAAAAATTGGAACATACAGGGTAATTCAAAATTTTCCAAATAAAATTAAATCTGAATAGTAGGACATGGGTAGTCCTAACCCGTTTTTAGGTTTTTTGGCCTACTCTGTATATTTTTTAATTTTTAAGTTGAATTATATTATATATATTAGTGGCATATTAAAACGGTAAACAGAAACTATAAATTGACAAATGGAAAGTTGTTGTTTCATCTTCTAACTGAAAACGTTGAAAGGCAAACGAAAACAAAAACGTCAATCTATAAATCCAGCTTTAATAGAACTCCTCATTATTATTACAGTTTAAGATCACAGCTTCTATAAAGTAGGTATAAAATTTTCTGAGAAATTGCAAATAAAAAAATTTGTTGCACACTTATGCCCAATGTTACAATTGCCAGTTCAATTTAGGTTCAGCTAAATATAACTAGTGGTTGAACAGGCCCATTTAAAACATATTGCTGTCAGTTTTGGCATTTACTTGAAAGCAATATATTTTATATGGGCTGGTTCAACCACCAGTTGAATTTAACTGATCCTAAACTGAACTCGCGATAGTAAAACCGGGCATTAATGGTCCACACTGTATGTAAATGTTACATAGTGAGGCTGTTGACGTGTCCGTTACCTATGACCGATTAACGATTCGGGTTTTGATATGGGACATGGAAACGGTAAACAGAAAGTATAAATTCACTAATTGAAAGTTGTTGTTTCATCTCCAAAATGAAAACGTTTAATGGCAAACGGAAACAGAAACGTCAATCTATAAATCCAGCTTTACAGACTTAATATGTAAGATATAAATTTAACTTTACAGATTTAAATCTGTAAAAATAGCCCATAGGATTTGGTAAATTTTAAAACCAAACATAGAGGAAATTTGGGCGATTTACCGAAATTTCAACGGTTTTAATCGTGTTCATAAATTGTTTTTAACGACTGGACTTGGTGATAACTTTGATTTAACGTCAACACCAAGGTTAACCGAACTAGCCTAAACGCAGATATAAACGCTTTTTTTGTTATAATTGGCTGATTACCTACATTTTATGATGGTGATCACCGGCGGTCCATCTCACGGAAAGTAGCATTTTAATGCGGTCAAGGTAAAATTTATAAAATTATATGTATTTGAAACTATATTTTTTCAGTGTGACACAATCAGTCAATCACCAGCTTTCATCTGGGTACAAATCACACATGCTTAAAATTACATTAGATAAAAAGCCTGTATAATTAAATGTTGGTCAAGTAATAAAGATTAAAGGATAATTTAAATATGTTTGAATTTAAAATTATATCAATTTTTTAAACAAACCGCCGTTACTGAAAATATTGCATATTGCAATTGCAGTGTAGGTAAACATCCTAATTTTAATCCTAAAATTAAGAAGCATTCCTAATTTATTATATTCTACGCCCTTTATGTGAGGTTTTTAAATTTAAATTTTAAATTAAGCGTGGTCTTCAGGTAAATTACTCATAATTTGATTATAGGTACTTGTGATCTCTGCAAACTAAATTAGCTATAATATTATGGTATTTTAACTTTGTGCTAATCGACTAACCTTTGACTCTCCACCCCGTATCAATTAGCAATTGACTATGTGGATAAAAAATATTTTGCATTAATATTAAAAACTAATATAAAATGATTTGGTAATTATTTATATAAAAAACTTGTCAGACTATGGGATGATTACTTTCTACAAAAGATTTAACAGGTAATAGAATTATGCATATTTGGCATATGCATATATTTATGCATATGCCAAATATGCATAATTTACTATTATATTAAACAATTATTGTTAATTAAAACTGACCTATCATAGTTTTAATACTCATCCTCTTCTGACTTTATATGAAGAGATATCAAAAAACTAATAACACTTTTGCATTGGCACTTTTTTAGCTACTACATGATAGTATTTTTAGATTTTATACCTACTTTATAGAAGCTGTGATCTTAAACTGTAATAATAATGAGGAGGAGTTCTATTAAAGCTGGTTATAGATTGACGTTTTTGTTTTTCGTTTTGCCCTTTCAACGTTTTCAGTTAGAAGATGAAACAACAACTTTTCCATTTATCAATTATGGTTTCTGTTGTTTACCGTTTTTAATATGCTACTAATATATATAATATAATTCAACAAAAATTAAAAGAAATACAGTAGACCAGTTTAAAACGAGGTGAAACCACCATGTTCTACCATTCAGACTTTAGCTGAAGGGCCTGAGCCCTTACCAGCTGTTCCATTTTTGTTATTCTGTTTGACCCATTTATTTTAAAAGTTACAACTGCACAGTTTTAAATAAAATTTATTGACTATTTAATTTAAGAAAACCCTAAGAACTGGTTTATATTATTTATCTAACCATAACTTTAAGTTTGTTGCAGGTAAAACGTCCTAGAATTTCGCAAAGTATACACCAATAAGGGTAAGAAATATATTGTAAATGAATATATGTACATAATTTTATACTGTATTTTATTTTAAGTGTTTTAAAAACTAAAATTATTAAATGCAGAAAAATAAACAGAAAAAAATTAGAGAAATGAAGAACTTTATTCAAACATGGCTCTTGCATCCGTTCTTTTCTTTTCAATAGGCATTTACTTCTAAGCAGATTTCAATCTTTTAATACTACCCTGATTCTATAAAACTTTAATAACATAACTTTGCGCTTTATTTGACGGCGGCTTTTAATATAGAAGTTTCTTTCACTTGTTACGCACATAATGGTGCCGCTGTATTGTGTGAATGTGTACCGAAGCCGGGATGGCGGGTTGGCGTAATATTACGCAAGAAAAGCTCTGAATCACTGCTGGAGTAGGCGCCAGTTGTCGGCGGCTACCATTGCATTTCAACGGAAGGCTTGCATTTCACCTGATCAAAGATGCTGTTTTTAAATCTTGACTATCATGATTCAGACTTTGATGCTGACTCCATTCAGATTTTAGATATTCTCTTCTCCGAGAAAAGCAGATCTTTTGATTCTACCAAAGCTTTGTTTTCTTTATGTTTTACCAAAATTACAACATTCAGAATTTCAAAACAATTCTTTAAGTAACAAAGAAATTCAAGGATCTCAAAAGTTCCAGCTCGAAAAGTTAAGAAAAATATTGCATATTCAAACTAAAAAGTACCATATTGTTTTTTTCATTTCAGTTTTTTTCTCATAATTCAAGTTTTGATCAACCAATCATTCAAGCCTTTAAAAACATACACTTTTGTCTCAAGTTCAGCTGTTGTCAGTCTTAGAAACTCAAAATCGTGTTCTCTATCACAAAGAGTTTAAATAAAATCAAAGCAAAAAGCTTCGATGGGATAACTCTCAGAACTATGTATTGGCGTTTCAGTTCGTGATTTCTCACCGCCTCAACTGTTTCCCTGGGTTTTTATCTTGTATTATTGTATATCGAATAAGTATCCCAAGAAAGCTTACATTATTTGTCTGTTTGTCGTTACAATTCTCATGTAAATCTTCAAAGACTCATATAACTCCACAGCTATATTTATTTTGAGATCATTCTCTTAAAATGATCTTTCACGGTGATCACCATGCCTCAGTCTGTTTTCGTCTTCCTCTCAGTGATTTGCTTCCTGATCCTTCAGATCAGTTGTTTAACAGTCTTTTCTGATATTGAAGTTCAATATCTCGAGAAAGATATTTTGAAAAAAAAAAAAGTAAGAAGCTGAACAAATAAGTTACATCCCCGTCTCTTTGAATATTCGAAATTGACAATTTTGTGTTTAGAAAAAAAAAGGAACCAAAAAATCATGTTTTTTTCATAGGAATGTAAACAGAAGCATCCGAAAACAAAAACGCTTTTAAATTTTTCAGTACATTGTACAAGCGGAATAAGCACTTGAAAAGCGTCAAAAAGAAACTGGGTTTGGCAATCGCTATTTCCCCTAGGCTATTTTGAAAAGTGGAGTATCATTAAATCCGCTAGCTAACATAACTTTTTTTTAATTAATAGTAATAACCATAGTATATACTTTTGTATCTGAATTATTATCTGCTAACTTAGGAGGTTAAATAGTTTTTAATTAATAATGTTTTTTAACGCTATGGGCAAAGCGCATTTGTACTCACATTGCAATCATTTCATAACAAAAGATTTTTTTTCGCCTGTAAATGCCAGGCGATCATAATGAGGTCCACCTACGCTACATTTTTATAACGTTGATATGATGTTAAAAGTGGGCAATTATATAGCAATTACTGGCGCGGAACAACCAGGGGCTGGAGCGATTGAGCCCAAGGTGAGAGCAGAGTGGGCCGCGAAACGACAGTACCATTAAGTAATAGCAGATGTTTATATAGTATGATTGTAGTTTCTCACATATAGAAACTGTTATTAGGAAATTCCCAGAGTATAATAATAAAGTCGAATTGTGTGAGTATCGGCAAATAAAAATTAAATAGCTGAATTACGACCAAATGAAACC